>DWME01007271.1:0-12778 GCA_018244795.1 Parelbella ahira ahira
GCGTGGCAAAATTCTGGGCTAAAACCATTTAGGGACTTAAAATGTGTTTGTCATCGACACGCTAAGAAGAAGAAGATTGAATTATACTGGGATCGCCGTACACGATCATATAATCCCAAACTAAATGGAGACTAAACTACGGTAACTTGACGGCTGATAAACTACATTGTATACATATATACATATTAATATATACTTATATGGATCTTTTTACCTTTATACCCTTACGCAGAAGAAATAGTTGTGTTCCTCACACAAAAGTACATATACATACGTATATTCTGGTTGAGATATGAATTCACGACTCATTAATGTAGCCAGTAAGTTTATTTATTTATTCCAATTACAATTTAGACTATATCTAACACAGTCAGACTACAATGTTAATTTTACAAAATGAAAACTTCATTGACAATTTTGTTGATAATCTTTTTGGACTCCACTGGTACGGACTGCTTTATTATTATAAGAGGCATGGGGGAATAATTAATTAGTGGACGATCAGTATGTCGTAGGCATGTTTTATATCGCTATGTGATCGACAGCAATTAAGTTGGACTACCTAATGTGTCAAGGTAAAAAAAATACACGAGGAAATGGATCATATTACTTCTTTAAATTTATAATATTACCGCAATTGACGGGATTTTATTTTGTGGGTACATTTTTTTAGATTCGCAGTTCCGATCTGTAAATACAGTGTATTTTTATATCCTTTCATATGTTTATAATTTTGTTTTTTGTAACAAATGATATTCCAGTGGTGAGGAAAAATTTTGACATAAATACGATTGAATATCTCCAATAAAATGTGTAGGCTTCGATATAATGACTACTAGAAAGAAATTTTCAAAAAAACTTTCATATACGCCTATGGTTTTCATATACGTCATTATGGTTTTCGTCAGTTAAAGATTTAATATGTACAAAAGTAAAATATTAGGGATTTTTCTAGACTTCTATTCGATATCTATCTATATCGCATATAACGTCTTTGAAATTCTGTATCTAATGAAACATTTTTTTCTTACAAAACATTTATCCTTTTTATGATACAACTGTATCTTATCTCCATATCGACCATCTTACGTTAATAGCTAATATAAAATAAATGTCAAAAACGCTTCCGTCTCTACATTGCACCGAGTACCGGAGTGGCCAAGTATCCTCCTCCGTGCCATATTGTAGGATGTGGCTTTGTGTCCAGATATCTTTGAAGACGGTCGGAGTGGAAGGAATCCATTACTGATCAATTTGTGTACGTATTTAATGCAACGGCTGTTTTGTCCAATTTCAATACTTACGTAGCATTTATTTACTGTCAAGTAAAATATTTTAATGCCGATTTCACCGAAAAACGATGTGCGTTATTGATAGCAATATTGACAATTTGTAGTTATGTTTACCTAAGTATCGCATGGCGTACTGTCCTTACTAATTATATAATATCCTTTGAAACAAGTTATATCGTTTATTTTATGTATCATCATAATCGGTAAATGAAGTAAGAGAGAAATAGGTGGTCGGACGACCTTATGAAAATGGCCAAAACGGGTGGAGTTGCACTGCTTGCGGGAGGTCAATGTCCAGCAATGGATTTAAAAAGGCCGATGATGATGGCCGGGTCAATGGAAGTTTATAACTCTTTCCCCAATCTAACGTTTTCTATAAACGGTTTTTAAAGGCAGTGACAGGTTTTAAAAACATCTCAATAGACTGTCGCTAATCTTTTTTGCTACGATCTTAAAAAACGTTCGAGTTGTTCCCGCATTCGAGCGACATACATTTGACAGGCTTCCAAATAATATATAAATGTTGGAAGAGGCTTAGATGGACTTTGTGAAAATCTCAAAAGAAAATCCAGGTAGGAAACAATGGCATTTTTATTTTACTTTCAATTGCTCGGGAACCGTTGAGCGAATTTTTATACTAATGTTTTCTTTATTAAGTCCTATCCATTCGCATGGTTGGACATAAGTTAGAATTTATATTTTTCTTGTGATAAAAATAAATTGTATAATTTGTTAAAATAGTATATAGGTACTTTCGTATTTATAAAGAGCCTTTACAAATTACTGTTCACCAAAGTAAGTAAGAGTATGTCTCTTAAGTGAATTACCTTTGAATATTACAAAATATCAGACTAGATACTTAGGTATGAATAAAAAGGTTATTAAAAACGAACCAAATGTAAAGTTGTACATCATCAAAATAAATATGGAATCATAAATTAGATTGGTTAACAGGCTTCATTCAATGAAAGCAGTTTAGCAGCAGGTAAGCAGAGATCAATAATTAACAAATTATGTAATTCATTAATTGCCTATTCAATAAATGCTGGTAAAATCCCATCTACCATTTCAAGTACTAGATAAATCGACGTTAAAGGCGTGTCTGCCAGTCCTGTAACAGCGTCAGCTTCGAGATAAATCGCCTGAAACGTCCCCTTCCTTCCGCGTTCTTAACTTGCGCCCATAAAGTAACCCAATGGGGCTTTTATTTAGCACTCTTTGTGAATTATATTAGGGTCAGTCCAAATACGGTTTATGAGGTTGTCGGGGACATACACAACAATATATACATATTTATACGGATATGGTGTCTCATTTATACATTGGAAGCTTATGACGAAGTGTAGAGTTAAATAGTACTATATCGTCATTAGTTATTAACAATTTTGATCCATCTACTCTTGGGTAGTTCTTCTCAGGGTAAGAAGAACTAAGGTCATAGTCTGCTAAGTTGCTAGTGAGGACTGCAGACTTCACGTGGTTAAAAGAAAATTGTACATAACTCCAAGGCGTGCAGATTTCCCCAAGATGTTTCCTTCAGTGATACAGAAATTTATACTTAACTTTAACAAGCGCATTTTTTGTAAATGAATGCGAATAAATGAAATCCAGGACTTTCGAAGTGGGAAGCTGTATTCTAATCTACTAGTCTACTACTCAAGCAATACTAGTATTACGTAGTCGCGTTGTTTTTAATGTAGCACCGCTGAGGCTCTCAGAGATCAAGTTAAACAGGGGTACTTCCACTCTAATAGTCTCAGTGGGTATATCCACTTCACTCATTTATATTGTGCTCATTACTCATGCGTTCATGCGACTTGAGTGCTCTGCTATAAGATTTAGCCGTTGCTACCAAGTGAGAGCAATCAATTATGCCAGCTTCCGTCTCTATGGTCTCTATAATATCTCTACATGTCATACATCGATCAAACGTATATACGAAGAATAGAAATTATGTTTTTGTTTAATATTAATAATAATATATTTTCGAGCGGCTTTCAAAGTGGCCATAATTTTGTTTTTGTAACTATGTATATCCACTCTACACATTCTGTACCTTTAAATGATCTCATAATCCCAAGTTTTACAAAAAATATTACGTATTAATTCACGAATATGATTAGCAGTGAAATGAACCAAAACTATATGAATAAGATATCTAAATAATGATAAAAAAGCGACGTCCTTGTAGCACGTTACAAAGTAACTCATAACATTGATAGAGTTCCCCTTTTACGACTTGAGACTAGAATACATCCATTTTCTTTTTCTCGTCTCAAGCGTAATACTGTCTCGTAAAACTACAACCGCAGTAAATTTTCCTCTCTCATAAATCTCTTATATTACTAAATTATAAATTATATATCATCTCTACATTGGTTTTCTTCTTTAGAAACTAATGGCTCGATTATTTTGACACTTCTTATATACTGTCGGCGTATCATCTAGAAAGGCGAAAGTAAATACTCTTATTAATCTTTCATTCTTCAATTTCCATTTTTCGTTTTATGTCGAAAGCTTAACTTGTGCTTCAATTTATTTGATGAAGAGAGTATGTGTCTAGCATATATTTATTTAGTTATATACTTAGATATATTCCGTATATGTGTCCAAAATCTATTATTATAAAATTACACCAGGCCTACCGGATAGGCGCAGAGAACCCAACGTTAAATATCTCTATTTTTAACGATCTCACGTACTTCCTCTTTCACAAGATTAGATAATGTTTGATGTAGAGTCACTTTGCACACCATTGTTGTACGGTTGCCAAACTAGTAGTCAGCGTATCTCCTTATATTTCGAATGCCCAGAACAAACTTTTAATAAACCTGATTAAAAAATTCATACGAACATTATAATATATGGCAGGTAAGCAGCTAAGTAAATATGCACGTTATAGATTTTCTCGTACAAAATCATACGTTCCCAACGCACGAGATTTGTCGAAATAATTACGCCGGAAACGTCTCGTAGAGCGGAACCGTGTTTAATGCTGTAAAAAGGTTTTACATGGAATTCTCAGTAATTTCTCTCACTTATGAAAATTATGTTTCATACGCCGAACTGAAAAGCCGGGCTTCCGCTTAAGGTGTTTTCAGTCTTAATGACTTGAAATTTGACATGATTGACATTGTTTGGCCGTTTCTTAACTCTAAATTATAGAGTTTATGCAATTATACATATATTGATATTTGTTTCCCTTTTAATAGAAGGGAAAATACTTGATATATACAGGTCGTCACGAAGGCTTGATAATAAGGATGTCTACTAATAATACTATACGCTGCTTATAGATAGAGTTGATATTTAATATTTTCGGCAATCAGTACCTCGGTTAACTGTGTTATAACTCGCACACCAGTACCATATTTTTTCTGTGTTCTGTTTTCCTCTACATCTTATTTACCTAGTTAGTCGCCCTTAGTCACCCATTACATGATGGGAGAGTCAAAAGTCTATAAAACTGGTGTCAGAGTATGAAAAATGATGAATTTAAAATCCTGTGTAATTTCTGTAATCTGGATTTCTTTATAAATTAGCTGTACCTACATATTGATAGATATTTAAGAAGATAAGGCGATAAAAATAATTTGCCTTCGAATTATAAATATTATTTTCGAAATTTAAAATTGCATGCGGGCTTTGTTGATGATAAAAATGTATTTCCCGAGGAAATCCTGATCTATAGTATTGTATGGAAAATTGTAAAAAAGATCTTGATAATATGCGACTTTTCATAGAAAACATTTTTATTGGCTTATTTTATCCCTCTGTTTACAATTAATATCACCATACAAACTCCTTTGCGGTTGAGACAGAGAGCACCAAGTATCAAATACCTTTACTTTAACAAACTTATAGTGTTTCTACAATATAAGATAATACAACATATCCCTAAAACTATGAAATAATTGCAGTATTTTCAGTTCAAAGTTCAAAATTTTCAACAAGACGCGATTTAAGTTCGATGAATATATCTGTCTGAGAACATAATGGTTGGCCACCCGAACCTACACTTACTTACTTATATAACGTGAAAATTATTGGCTTGAAATTTTCTTTTCCAATTGATCAGCTCCGTTGTCGTCACGTTGAAAATTGTTAAATCAACAGAATGAAGACCGATGATAACCGTTCGGCGCTCACTGCCGTTTGACGAGGCCGCGCGTTCTCTTGCGCCTGATTTTAAATCAACGCTAATCGGATCTCTGTGGGGACACGTCATAATTCTTGGGCTGCAGGGTTGGCACAGCGTAGAAACATAAACTTTAAAAAGGCGTAATATCACTTCTGTAATCTCCAAAGAGGTAACAGAAGAGTTTAGTGTACTCCCACTTAAAAATAATTTAAATATTATTTATATTGAATAAAATAAATTATTTGTTTCTATAGATAAATGGCGGTGTTTAATTATTGCATTTCAGTTTGGATGTGGTGGGTAGTTATACTGAAACTGAACTATGCTGAAACATTCTACTATTACCTTAGGGCACAAATGAACTTCTAATACCATTTCTTCATAATTTGTAACTATTTTTAATAAAATAAAATTATACATTTGAAATATCGAAAGAATGTAATTTAATGGCAATATAACCTTTTAATTTAGCATTGAACTGTCTGATCGTTGGCAACCCTAGCGAGGTCTTTGTTTTAAAAAGTATATTATTCTTAAGCCGGGAGACGGAGTAAGAAGTTTTAGGCCGTTTGTGACAAATTGTCCTCAGATTACCGTTTCGTAACACTTAATGCCGCCGTTATGTAAGTGCTGGGCTGAATTACTTTTATAAGTGTACATTTATATATTTATACCCTCATAAAATATTTATAACGCTTAAGAATTCTAGAGAAAATTACGCGGGAAAAGACCTTTTTCGATTTAGTTTGTAAAATAATCACTACTTTTATTTTATACTAGTCGTTATATATAACTCTACTCTGAGAGTCGCCCTATTATAATTTATGTATGTAGATCTTTCATCCTTTACCTAGATCTTTTTGGATGGGTTTAAAATAATTCTACGTAATTTTTGTGCTTTTGCAGAATTCAATTTTTATATCAGATTACAACAAAATGTTCAATAGACAGAATTAAACGTTACATCACGCCTATAATCACTGAAGGTATAGGCAGAGGAGTGTGGTACACGTTTCACCAATTACGTTTACATCCCATGGAATAGATGGCGAGCCTATAGCCATACACCGGGAAAAGACCTATATTCCGAGTCACTACTAGTAGTTCCAAATTAGAAAAATCTTATAGTACCCGACCCGGATTTGCACCCAGGACCTCCCGATCGCCAGTAATGAATTAAAGATTCATTAATTAGGTATATCTGTTGAGATTCGTCCGCAGAATAATTTTACCATGAAACGACAGATGGCGTTACTTGTACGATAATAGAAGGATCAGAAATATAAGAAACATCTTTCTAACAATATTTATTGTTATTTTTAGTATTGCATAATAGCCGACTACATTAAAATGAAGTGTTTCGCATATTTGAGACTTATAGAATGTACTTGTTTATTTATATAACTATTTAGACTTTTAAGCAGCGAGATATAGTGGGTGTGTAGCTGGAGATTTGGTAGAGCTAGCAACTGTTGGGCTACTTACCGCCCACTAATGGGCGCTGGAAAATTGTATCATGCAAATACACAATATCTATATACACAAGATAAGTATTTGTAATTTAATAAATTAAATATGTTACGAGTTCTCGTAGCTCTGACGCGCTTCCAGCTGGAAGCGAAATGTAACACTAAGCAACCTGACACTTAGTCACTCCGATGTTCATGATTTTGTCAGTGGCCTTGAATACTAAGACTTCTCTGAAAAAGAAAATTCTGTTCAAGGCCGGGCGCAGATGTCTATGGACGCGGGCATTTCTGTATAAATCTAAATATCAAAAGAGGTATAAACAGAAGGCTCACTTAGCATAGCAGTTAATACGTTAATCCTTTTATCTATTCGGCTTATCACAAAATTGTTTCTAAAGGAAACCTTTAAGGCAGCCATTAAAAAACCAATGGAATTATTCAAATTCGGTGCCGAGGGATAAAAACAAGAGCACGGAAATACTTAAATAAGAGAGAATAATTGATTAAGCCAAGTTATAGGAGCAGACATATTTCTTGATTTGGAAATATTTCATGGGTTCACGTCGTCTTTTGATTAGCTCTTCGGTGTTATAATACAACGGTGAATAACAAAAAATGTACGTTTTAAAACAAAATATCACTTGTGTAACCTTTAAGGAGAGTATGCGGAGGAATCCTATACATCTTAGAGATATCTGCAATGTTTTCTAAAACGTACGTTAATTAGCACATGGCATACGCAACAGAATAGGTCATAGTCAGCCTCATTCTGATAAGAGACCCATGTCCAAGAGTGGTATGACAAAAGGGTTAATGATGATGTTTCTATCGTGAGAAAAAGATGAGCCAGTCAGTCTGGATAGCGTTTTGATTATTCAGGCTGAGCTGGGCGTTGATGGCGTTGTACGCATGTCTTCAGGCAGGTTCCTAAACCTTCAAACGTTATTCTTAAGACGATTGTGGATAATCTGCTTGTCAAACTGCATAGGGAGAAGGGTATAAATCTTTTGAGAAAGAATGTGACTGAAATTGTGAGAAATACTGAGAGGTAAGTAGATGTCATGGTATCTGCTGACCTATTAGATGAATGAGTGATAAAGGAAGCGCATAATAAGGTGTTATTTTTTCATCACGCCTATATCCTCTCAGGACGTAGGCAGAGGGCTGTAGTACGCTTCCATGTTTCACCAGTTACCCGTATGTTTACGTCCCAATGGAATAAGTGGTGATCCTAGTGTCATGCACCGGGCAAATGTGCATTTATTTATAGATTAAGTTAGCCCTCAATCTTTATGATATTTACATTCCGTTACATTTCGTTCAGTTAGCACCCCCAGTTGGAATTATTTTATATTTAGAATCATAAGAAAAAGGAATTCAATAAATATACTAGGATAAATAGCAGTAGGTATTTATTGTAAAATTTTGAAAAATATATAGAAGTTGTATATTAAAAAGTGAAAGCGGAAAACGCAAAGGAAAATGTGCCGATAAATCATTAGGCATAAATAAGTAAATATGTCCCTGAGCTCCCACCGTCCGTCCAGAGTACTCCAGATACAGGGTGTTCACAAATTTAAGCAACGTCTCTACTCGTTCTCTTCTGTTCTATTAAATACACAATAATCACAGTTATATGAAACAGTAGATCAATTTGAATATTGTTTTATTTGGTACTTGGAACTTGTTTTATTTGGTATTTAAATCAACACATACAATTATGTATAGTTATGTGATCGCTTTAATAGTTCATTAAATGCATATCAATCTTGCGCAAGTCATCCTGTTAGTTTATATGGTATAACGTGTGAGGTAATGAATAAAACACTATGTGATGTATAGCCGTACTGACAGCTATCTTGTAGTAGTCGACATTGTTTAAGGGAAAGGTGGACGTTATCACTGATGGCGGCCTACTCTGTGTATTCCCCGAATATTTTGTTTTCCTTGTCCCTGAATATTTAATATGATCGTAAAAACAAAATCAGTGCCGGGGCACGCGTTCTATGCGAGCCGAAATTGTGTCCAATTTCAATATTTTTGAGCCGCGACGGGTTCGCCACGACATGCTATCAAATACTCGTGTGTTCGCAAAAAAAAAATTCAAAAATGTCTTTCTTTGTAAGCAAAAGTTTCGTTTGTAAGCAAAAAGTCTTATGTCGGATATACATGGTTGTTTCATAATGTTAGGTCTCGGTTAGCTTATGTTATAAAGTTCTTTCTATTATAACGTCACGTTAAGTCCTTACACGGTAGGCAGACAGTACCGAGATACAGGTTGATAGATATACCCACTGAAGGAGACCAAAAATTGTCTATCTGGACTAGGTAATATAATATATCAGATACCAGCAAGCGTGTGTGAAGTGTGCGATGTTTGATAGAGTCAAGTTTGTAAGGGTAGAAATACTTTCACCCGCAGCTCTCTGCCTACCCGTAAGGGATTTGACTTAATAATATACAAATAATAATACAACATCCAAATAGAATAAAGAAAACACTTTGAGCAGTTTCTCAAAAATACTATCGACGCTCCGAACTACTCCTTCATTTTATTGTAACATAAAAGAGAAGTGGGTCGATACAGATCTAGATGTTGTGAGATAAATTGAGGAATGTTCAGTAGAATTGGGCGCCTGCATTTTATATGTTGACTTTATGTCATCATCATCAAACTTTTTATCTTTCCACCGCGGAACATGGGTATCTCCTTAGAATGAGAACGGTTAGGGCCTCAATCTGTCGCGCTGCCCAATTATGTACTTGCGACTTTATATACTTTTATACATATATATTATTTTATATAAAATCTTGGAACTATTTTCAATGAAGTCTGTCTGCCCTTAACATCTTTACAGACTGTCCTATGGTGACCAGACAGCTGATAAACTTCTTAATTCTTCTTCTTCATAATCTTAGACCCAGAAAATATGTTGACACATAAGTTGAGAACACAAATATTTGTTTTGAGAATTGAACCCTCTGACTCTGAGTCAGGTTCAATAATACTTGGATCAGTGGAACAGTCAATGTATCAGTCAAGTAATAATTACTGCTTATGACCATCTAGGATGCCGGTAACAGTGTGTAATATTGATATCTATGGATACCAAAAAATCCAACAAAAGAAATTATCGGAACGATACTTGCCGTACTAACAGTGGAAAAACTCAATAAATCTTCAGAAGCACCTATTTGTTTGTTGAACAAAGGGCGTGGCGGCTGTTATAAAATACGATCTCATATATAACTGAGGGAGCAATTTTAGTTGTAACTATCCTTTTCTAACTTAAGCGATAAGTAACGCCCTCCCTTTCCTATATCTTTGACCTTCGTATAAATTGGTCTGGTAAGGATAAGCTTAGGTTTTCTTTTTGAATGAGATAAGTTTGCATTAAGTGTTGCCCATGAATCGAGTGCATAGAAGACGATTATTATTATTACCTTTATTATTATATATTTACGACATGTTCATTAAGAGGTAGCCAGAGATCACGCGTCCCAAATGTCTTTCTTCCTAAGGACCAGACCAGAATGAATTTTTATATCTATAACATGCGCGTAGGCTTTAGTAAATGTTATAGATACTTCTTTACAAAACTCAGTCACGAACGTTATATTACTGAAGGTATAATTCAGCAAGCGAATTCTGCGAATTGAAGAGAGTGTATAGACATTAAAGAATAGGTATGGTATCACTACTCAAATAAACATATTATTACAAGTAGTATATATTTTCAATGTTTTACACCGTTTATTTTGAATGTTTGTTTGACTTTTTTCAATGTTTTATACCGTTTATGTCTGCCAACCCGCACTTCGCCAGCGTGGCAGACTGTGGCCATAACCCTCTCTATATGAGAGGCGACGCATATTTCAACGGTGGAATGACAAACGGGTCGATAAAAAAATACCGTTTATATTTACCGACCACACCAGCGATATATTTTTGTACCTATGTACATAGGTTATCGAGTAAATGGAATTTATAATTTAAATAGTGGCGAAAACTCGTGGGAGTGCACTATATTCCTCTGTCTCCCTTATCAGGGCAATACAGATATGATGTTTTAAACACTTTTATACGTTCATTATTGAATACAATTCTCAACCCAGAATTAAAACGGTTGAAGTAATTGTCTCAAGGGCAAGTGAAATGGTTTGTAAACGTACATTTGTTTTCAAACGTATAGTACGTAATAAACAAAGAATATCATCATTAGTCTTAGTCCACTGCTGGACACAGGTCTTCTGTTGGTGGTTTTTGCCGGGTTGATCAGGTTGAGAATCGCAAAGCTCGGCTTCTCGCACCGCCTACGCTCCTGCCCGTAGTCAGTCAGAATAAAATACCTGCGTACTGAATTCCATATTTAAATAGTTAATCCATCCATCGGAAAGATAGTGCTTGTAATTAGACGGAGACAATATATGAGTGACCGGATTAATGTGTAATCCTCTTTATATCCGACATCCAACATTTTTATTCATTGGGCCGTATCGCGGAACGTGATGTAAATACACTACCCGAAACATTTCGTATTTAATTACCTCTCTCTACATTATTTACTACTGAGCCTTTATTTATCTCACAGCTTCCGGTTTGGGGCCATTACAGTTATTGACAAAAGAATGACGAAATTGCCATACTGTGACACACCGATATGTGAACGCTGATGGGAGCAAGTGTCGTAGGTGACCTATATTCACCTGTCTTGCTCAAATACGAGTAGGTGAGATGAAAGCCATTCCGAGAGTCAGAAGTCTGTCAAAACAGGCATGCGTGTATGAAGATAGTGACAAATGTAGAAGAAACGCGGCAGATTTGTAAGGATTAAAATATTACTGACCTGTGCTCTCTGCCCATTACGTAGGTGACATAACGCGATGATATTGTAATAATAAAGTTATTGACACAAATTATATCACTGTTTTTTATGTCTTGCGCGAATTGATCTAATTTAAAACATTATCACTATCAATATCATCATCCTCCTCGTCATCATCCTTTATGTAAAGACTACAAATAATCTATACTACTTCATTATTGGCATGGATTTTCTTATATAATTAGAAGGTCGAAGTCTGCCACTCTATCTGCATGAGAGTTGGTAGATTTCAAAAGTATGATAATATAATAATATAACTACTCTTTTTTAGTGCAGTAAAGTTTTGATAGTAATGTTTTAGTAAACGATCATTAAAAATTAATGAGCGCCAAGCAAGTCTAGATCCGAGTGGTCTGGGACTTGAAAAGGGTTTGAAGGCTAGATAAACAGAAGCCGCAAAAGTCAAGGAATTCTATGTAGCTTTTACCTAAAGTTAATAGTGTTCTTTGAACGACTACATGTACCTAATTACAGTCGAATGTCAAATATTTCTCTATTTAATTTGTGTTTTTATTCCCTTGATCGTTGCTTGAAAACTTTGAAGAGTTTGGATTCTCTTGACGTATCTTCGTGGTGCTGTCAGAAGATGAAACAGGCCTTTATCTAACATGTTTTTAGTTGGTAGCCTTATTGGAAGTTCTAGGAATGCCTGTAACCAATACATTATAAATTTTCCAAATGAATGTAGAAGCACGGCAGGTACGTAACGACAGAGATATTTGGCATTCGGTTTTCTCTTGATTGCTTCGTTGGTCCAGTGTTTGCGTGCGCGACTGCTAATTGGGAGGGTCCAAGTTCAAATTCCGGGTCCGGTGCTATTGGATTTTTCTAATTTTCAAATTCAAATTCAAATGCAAATGTCATTTATTCAAAATTGGTTCAATAGAACACTTTTTGCACGTCAAAATGAAATTACCACCGCTTCGGAAGATACCTCGCTATGGAGAAGAAGCGGCGAAAGAAACTCCATAGGTGTGCTTAAGCATCTTT
>DWME01007272.1:0-12778 GCA_018244795.1 Parelbella ahira ahira
GCCAGCGACACAGATATGAAGTTATGGGTCCGTTGAGTTATACGTAGGTATTGCAAAATGATTAGTAACGGTGAAGGAAGACGTCGTGATGAAAAACATATAGCTTAGAGTTCTCTATAATGTTGTACAAGGCTTGTGAAATTTGTTAGCTCGCACTTGGCTAGTATTGTAGAATATAGCTTTAACGATTCTCACTCGGAGAGGAAACCCGCGTTCCTATACATATAATATAACTACTGTAAGCTGGATTGACTTCTGCCCGGTGTATAGCAACAGGCTCACCTGCTGTTTCGTGAAACTTAAACGGTGAAGCGTGAAGGTACATATTTGCCTACCCCCAGAGGAGACACCGGCGCGATGCTACGTCATGTGTACACGCAGACTTGTGACCTTGTGGCTGCCGGTGTCGATGTGGGCGGCGGTGGCTTGCGAAAGTGCGCATCTACACTTGTAGTGATACATAAAAGTGACATACTTTTTGCGCTTTCTCTGCGTCTCGAGCTCTGTGTGCAGCTTTTCTGTATATCATTTAGTACATATTTCTGTTATATATAGGTGCAATATGAAAGAGATATTGTGAATCTGGAAGTACATTAGGTAATCATGAGATAGTTGGCACTCGGTGTTCACTGTCTACCGCGTGAAGGACTTCGCTTGATGATTTGATTGGGGATTTTGATTGGGCGGTAATTGGGGAGGCCACCCAGTAATGGACTGAAATAGACTGATGATGAGGTTGATGATCATGTATAAGTGTTTCAGCGAGTACAGTATTAAATTCGTGGTTCGTACTAGTAAATAACCCTATCCAATGTGGTCGGGTCGAATTTACCCCGTATTTTAACCCTAATTCATTGATCAAATTTCCCCAGACGTCGAAGAAAACTTAGCATTATCTTAAACTACCCGCATAATGCAGTATTTCCATAGACACGACAAAAGTTTTCGAATAGACATGCCACAGCTGAATAATAAAAAGGCGTTTTACACTCCGACATATAACACGTACAGCTTATCATACAAATATTTGTCTTAAGTAGGAATCGAACTTACGACCCCCGGCTCTTCAGTCAGGTTCACTAAACATAGAACCAACGGGTCACATTTTACTATGATCACATTTGACGCTCTATACCTTAGTTTACATTCAAAAAATTTTATAATACATACTTTATTTTTAAAGTTAATTATCAATTCGCAATACACATATTTCGATTTACTTTTTTCTGTTTTATTGTCATATATTTTGTTTTCGATGCTTGCTGCCTACACAACATAGAACGTGACTTAACGACATTGTAACAATAATAATTATTACAAATTGCATTATTATACAAATTATTATACAAAAATTGCATTATTTTTCTTTATTGCCATATTATTACTATTAAAGCTTACTAGTAAAGATTACTAAAACCCATTTTACTAAAGAAGATTTTTATATCTGAAGCCCATTTTTATTACAAAAGCCAAAACTTATTACTAAAGCCATGTCTATTTAACATGTTACACTCTATGGCTACACACGTGTCTGTCTTGCAATACGGGTCTGAGACAGAGCATGTGACTCTTGTGCGAAGTTCCATTTAGAAAGGCGACATGTCACGTCGAGAGTTGCTTCTTCAGTCAACGGAAACGACTTTAAGTGGTCTGCGCGATGTTCGAGAAGGTTCGTTATAATGTCAAGTGATTTACAGGCCGCTTCTGTCACGGCTTTCTGTAACTTTCGGACCATTCAGATTTCGGATCATTTTATTAAATATGTTTTTAGTTATATGTTTTAATACGTATTTTTTTTTAATGTTTTTAATTAGTGGATAGTTAACGAAAACAAGGCAATTAAAATTGATAGATTGTAAAGTGTTGACACCAAAAACATAGATGTTAATTGTGACAATACATTTATAATTAACAATTTGAACAGGATAACTTAATATTGTAACGTAACATCATGCCTGTAATCTTCGAAGGTGTAGGCAGAGGAGTGTAGTACAACCCCACGTTTCACTTTTTACGTTTACGTCCCATGGAATAGGTGGTGAGCCTATTGTCATACACCGGGCACAGACCAGAATCCGAGTCACTACTAGAAATTCTAAATTAGAAAAATCCAATAGTACCCGACTTGGGATTTGAACTCAGGATCTCCTAATCGGCAGCTGCGCGTGCAACCACTCGACCAACGAGGCAGTCAAATCACACTTAAAAGCAACTTTGAAAACGCGCTTATATTCGTATTTTAACTTAAAAAAAACATAACAAAATAAACCACAATTGAGGGTACACGATACATTGGTTCCACCCTATACTTTTCTATCAGATAAAATAATCACTGACTCTATCGTTTTGAACAAACACTGCCACTATAATATTCAAACTTGCCTTAATCACAGATACGCATCACACACATTGTCAGCTTCTATTCAAAACGCGAAGTTCTCACAGCGAGTGTCCTTGAAAGTTTCATATCAAAGGGGTCAGGAGTCGTCGAGGTCATGACCCTATTCAGAAGTAGTTACGTTGTACCGAAGCGCTTATTGCATGGCGCTTACAAAGCCCATTAGCATTAAGGGTCCTTCCACACTATCGTTTATACGAAGAAAGGCGTTTTTTTGACGTTTGTTAGACGGTTGCGTAGTTGCTTAGGAAAATGCATAGATGTCGCACAGTTGCAGTATTGTATTGATACTATCAATATCGGAATGAGTTTTGACGAAACTCTACGTTAAATAAAGCTGTAGGAAGATGAGACGAAAATTATAACTCTGTATATTAAAAATTTATAGATCATCATGATCGTCAATATTCATGATTATATTATTAATGGTAATATTATGTAAATATGTATTAAAAATATCTACAAATATCTTTATATTCGAATGCCCAAAATTATTTTATGAATGTTTAATATCGCGAATAACAGAAAATGTTATGTAACGTAAAAAGAAAGTAACATCAAGCCTGTAATCCTCGAAGGGTCAGACAGAGGAGTTAATACTCAGTAATAACAACAGTAAATAACAGTAGTAACAGTTTATAGAAGGGCTGCGATGGAAAACGTTAGTGTGCAGGTGCTCTTACGACACCTCATTATAAGACTTTAGTAATTTATTACAAGTTAATGGATTTTTTATTGCAATCATATATATCTGTAAATATTTTATTATTGCACCATTGCATTTGCGTGACAATTAAATTTTCTGGACATAAAAAGATGTAAATAATAAAAAAAATGTCTTATAAATGCCCTGGCTACGTATATGCCCAGCGTGGGGATTGTGGTCTAAAATAGCTCCAAAGCTTATGTCCAACAGTCGACTTAGGCCGATGATGTTAAGTAACAGTATGTCACTGTCAGTTGAGCTGTCAATTTATTCAAGATGGCGCCCGCGCACGCCACGTGCGTCGCAGGAAATTTGGTCACTTGGAGGTGTAATTTGTCCATTTACTAACCCGCACTTGGCCAGCGTGACATATTACGTAAACCCTTCTCATTTTGAGAGGAGATCCGTGTCAGTGGAACGATAAGACAGTTAATGATAATGGGTATTTAATTGCTTTGATGTGTTTTTCACAGTTTAGATGTGATTTTCATAGTTTTATTCAATTTTGTTTTATTACAACTAAATCATTCTGTTATTGACGGTCATTATTTTTCAAATTACTTTTTTCCAATACCGATAGGTACTGGCCTGGAAATTTAGTAAAAAAAATATTCAGGCCACCGTAATAATTACAATCAACTTTTTCGTATCAGAAGAAACACGCATTGTCGCTGATACGTTACCAAAGAGCCACGCAACTGAACCAACAAGAACTATAACGAAAATTTATTCGGCCGCATTCACACCGCTCCACTTGCGATGTTTTCATACGATTTACCGTAAACTCGTACGCTTAAGAAAAACATATATTCTTACGAATATATTATCTTTTTGCGATTAAAAAAGCAAAAATTTTGTTATGAAATAACTTACTAATGGAATGAATGACAAAATTCTTAAATTTGGTGTTTTATGCTTTAATATGTACAGTTCATTAACTATGTGATATTTCTGTTATCACAGGGACAATTAAACAGATCGTTACTAATACGAATAGCACTCATACAAATATGTAAACAGGCTGGTGGTCTCTGTAGTCCTATCAAGGATTAGACACTAATAAACTTATTACCAGCTTACATTGACTAGACTAACTGACACTGACAGACCTATTCCTACAGGTCTAGTCGAGGTCGATAGCAGATGTCTATGGGTACCAGCGGCCACTCGTAACTGCTGCCTGCTGTCTGCTATTCTCTCTCTATCCACTTATCAAAATAAGACGTTTGATATCACAACTATTAAATGCTTTGCTATCGATTCTGTTCTGTAATTGTAATTTTGTTGCATTAAATAGTTTTATTCCTATTCGAAATACAATAAATAATTGGAAAGTTATATCATACATACTCATTGACATTAAGAAATGTGACATTAATTTTATAAAATTAGTTAAAAATAAACAAGGGATATATGCAAATTTAGTAGCTACGCTTGTCGTATTTGCCATTGATCGCTCGAAATATGAAGATCAATGATTTGATAAGTATGTAAATAATTAACACTCATCTACAAACCTCAGAGTTTCCCAAAGAGTTCTTCACCTGTTCGAAAGATAACGGTAGAATAACCGTAACCAGTACTGGAACCATCGTATCCAAGAGTGAAACCATCGTATTCAAGAGTGAAACCATCGTATCCAAGAATGGAGTAATCGTATCCAAGAGTGGAACCATCGTCTCTAAGAGTGGAATAATCGTATCCAACAGCGGAATGATAAATAAAATGATCATAAAAATGAAATAACATCGTTTTTATTACTGCTCATTTATTACTATTATTTTTTAATCCTATACATAAATAGCCATTATTGACAACATTGATATGGCATTATTGATATAAAATGTGTAAATGATTATACATGCCGTTATCAGTATTTGAAATCCACCGTGTATTTTAGTACCCAAAACATTTAAATGTAAATGCGCGCAAACCGGAGGTTGCTCGTTCCACTTACGTGTATCGTTCAACGATGAGTGAGTTGAGTTATATACGATGAGATGCAATGCGATGAGTTATATTACTTCTGTTGTGATAAGTGTTTTAGTAATTATCAAAACAGTCTACACATCTTGTTGTTAGATTTTAATGAATTTTTTTGCGTCGTCTTGATTGTTAGGCTTTCTTAGGGCTTTAGTTTCTTGTTTTGATTTTTAAAATTCCAAATAATATATGTAATAATTATAGTGCAAGTGTTGCTGATGCATGTACTTTATATTTAGGTTTCAAAATGTTATTTATAATTATCTTTCGGATTCTACGAATAAATAAATAAATAATCGAGAGTTTTGTCCGAGCACAATGAATTGAAGGTCTCTTTTCTGATTCTCTTAGCTGTTATTTTAAGAATTATCGATGTATATGTTAAAAGTTAAAATTGATTTGAAAATTTAACTTAAATTTAGTAGACTAACCTTAAATTTTATTCTTAAAAGAGGCTCCTGTTCCTTACAATACGTTTCTGTATATTATATTATTGGGTTACTTTAGCACATTTTTGACAAGATATTTAGAACATAAAATCATAACATAACTTTACATCATTTTTTTAAATAATTAGATCGGCTAAAGATGAAACGAAAATAAACATCTCATGATAAAATAACTTAAGATTATTAAGATTATCAGTAAACTTAAGATTAACCGGCTAAAGTTGATTTTATTATCACATCACTAGCCGTTACATACACGTGAATATATAGATGTGTAATGTATATAGCAATCCGTAAATACACACATTCGCATGTAAATATCGTCGAAGTTCGATCGCTCGAACTGTATCCTAACACTGTGGGGAATACTGATTTATTACGGTACACGTTTGAGTTGATTCATGGACGAAGTAATGCTTACTATGTTAAATCATATGATTATCATTGGGGTAAGATCGGGCAATGTTGTGCTTCGGGAATCTAGGAGAGAGACCTAAGTTTGTGTCTTTGAGGATTTCAGGTATCTAAATAGTAATATAATGTTTTATTGTCACACAACAAATAACATTAAATTGACCAATAAATAACAGATAACAAATAAAAAACAAATAAAAATAAATTAGCTTAATTTAAATAGAACTAAGATTTATTGTTGGCAAAGGAAGAGTCACAGCTTGTGCTAGCACGAGAGACCTCGTGCAGCGCTGTTTTTCAGACTCTCCTCTCCCTTTTGCGCCGTTTGGGAGTTGTAAATTCAGTCGCCCGCGCCGCTACAATTATTTAATCGAGGGGTAATCCTGGCATGCTACACTGTGCTATTGACGTCTAACCACTTTTCTAGTGAATAATATTTTTGAGAACATTTAACTGTTTATTAATGTTGTTCTCAATATTGTAGCCGTTATCAACGTCCTCATAATCATCGTTGGTTTTATCGTTCTATTGTTAAACACATGTTTACTGGCAAAATAAGAATATTTAGGTTTGCAGTTTGCCACGCTGGCGTAAATCATATAAAAAATGAATAATATAATAACTTTTATTTCTGTCATCTAAAATGCTATGACGAAACGTATTATATATTTATCAATATTTCTTCTTTCACTATTTAGGCAATATCGACGACATTTTAAAACTCTTAAGGCGAGCCCATTAAAAGTGGGTAGGTTCGACCACCTACTTAAAGTGATCATGTGTTTTAAGTTTGTGTTTTTTAGAGTTACCTATATATGGTGTGCTGGTTTTGGTATGGACACGATCGAGACCTGTGCTAATTATAAGCCGCCGTAGATGGTAATAGCCATTTACGATCAGCGCAGTATAGGTATGACGTTAGAACTATTTTTACGAAGGCCGTTATTACTTCGAACATTTGACACTAAACGCACATTCTAGATCAGTGTACCGCGCGATGTACATAGCGAAACGATGTAAATTTGTCAGATATCCACATGTTTTTATCTCATAAGCAAACGTTAACCGCGAATATATGAAAGTATATATATTTTTTTAAATACTAAAGTATTACTTTACGTTTATTTAAATAAGTTTAAGAAAATGCACACTCGATTTTCGAACATGCTGTATATGATAATTGACTATTGAATTGTCTTATATTTATTTATTTACTGGATTACCAACTTGAGGTTACAGTAGATGCAAACACGAAACAAAATTCTATTTGAATACTAGATAATTAAAGGTAACCACATCATGCTCTAAGTACAACTATCTAAGTAATATCACACTACTTGCGACCGATATTTAAGCATTATTTTATCGTCACACCAAAACAGCAATGGAATGGGTGAGGCAGCCAGTACAAAATGACTAGATTTTGAGCAGCATGCACACGGCATTAATAAAACCGCGTGTAAAACGCCTATCAAATTTGTGCTAAGGATGCTTTATTTAAATTCTAAGCCATTTAGAGAACGTATTGCTATGGCATAGCACATCATCCATACAAAAAGATAATCAAATCAATCTAGTAACACGATAGTATTGATAATATACACTATTTATTTATTTATCATTAACGTATAATTAATAAATAAACAAGGTCGACCACGCTACACGTTGTAGCGACCTAAAATAAGGCAACGCGCTTAGTTTTTGGTATTACTACCTAGTTACTTGAAAGGAAATGAACCTACATGTATCTAGTTGGATGTCCTTAATACATAAAGCACAATTTTATTGAAAATGGTCAAAGATTCAATTTTATTAATTTATTTATCACATCTATTTCTTGTTTATTTATCAGATCCATCTCTTATTTATTTATTTATTTACCTAAACAAAGGTATAACTTAATACCTCGCGACATTCTCTACCAGTCAACACTTAGGAGATGGTAGGTGTTAATTCCAACAATCTACGATACTGACTCATTTATATTTATATACTGAACGGAAACTTCTTTGGATGTCATTCAACAATTCCAATACCCTTAAGTCTTTCTCATACATATGTCAAGAGAAGATTTTGCTGGTGTGATATTTCGCTTCATAATCTTAATACTCTGTCGCTAATGAAACTTAAGTTCATTTTTAAACGTCTATATCTAAAGTGTACGGTTTTATTTAAGATTAAGATTAATATTATACATATGACTGCCTCGTTAGTCGAGTGATTGCAAGCGTGACTGCTGATCGTGAGGTCCTGGGTTCAAATCCCCCGGGTCGGGTGCTATTGGATTTGTCTAATTTAGAATTTCTAGTAGTGACTCGGAGTCTGGAATCGTGCCGGGTGTATGGCAATACGCTCCCCATCTATATCCTGAGACTTAAACGTAATTGATGAAACGTGGGAGTGTACTACACTCCTCTGCCTACCCCTTCGGGGGTTACAGCCGTGTTATTACGTTTTTATTATACATACTTTATTTTGATTTTCTCCAAGTTCAAGTGTAAATTAATGCATAAGATATTAATCTCCACGCCAGGTCCGTTACGGGCTAGGCCAAGAGCACGGACTGGCCAATATCATTACGACCTGACGTGCCAAACTCCGAAGCATACATTCGATAATAAGGCCAGTACTTAGTATGGTTGTGTGGTATAGGTTTAAATGTAAACAATGGCCGGTATGAGGCGGCCTGCGTGCTTTGACGTCCCGCGCGGAATACTTAAGTAGCTAAACATGAGCTATCTTATATCTTGCAGCACAGTTTTGGTAGCTGTATTCTTATTATTAACGTAACATCACGCCTGTAGTCCCCGAAGGGGTAAGCAGAGGAGTATAGTACACTCCCACGTTTCACCAGTTAACGTTTATGTCCCATGGAATAGGTGGTGAGCCTATTGCCTTACACCGGGCACAATTCCAGACTTCGAGTCACTAGTAGAAATTCTAAATAAGAAAAATCCAATAGCACCTGATCCGGGATTTGAATCCCGGACTTCCCAATCAAAAATCGCGTTTGCAACCGCTTGACCAACGAGGCAGTCAATATTATGTTCACATATTATGTAATCTGCGCGCGATAACTTGGGACCTGCGTGTTGCCTTGGCTGACCCTATGGTCCGATGTTTAGTGGACTTCAATCGAGCGGCATTCAATAGGCGAACACAAAACACAGAATAAACAGTCCGTTTTCTGTGTGTGCGTGGTAAGAAAGTTCTATCACAGATCGTATCCTTTAAGGTTAAATAAATAAACTGAAATAATATACAAAGGTAATAAAAATAAGGTAATATACAAGGGTAATAATATAAAGGTAATAAAAAGTAGAGATCGTTGAAATCTATTGTATGGAACAATAATGTTTATCGTAGACTCTATATCAACCATTACTTATATCATAGATTTAATATCCACCTTATCAAATAACTTATCTTTTATTTAGTTTACATAATAAATACATATTACGTGTTACAATAAAATTATATATTATTACATATATATCATTACGCCAGGTCCTTAACAAGGTAGACTAAAATAATGCCAAATGTCTCTCACCCTACAGACCTGACATGCTATTTCCAAATTCATAGTTCTCTACATACACGCACGCTTATTACGTACACCTCTAACTTTCTCACCGGTTAGTACTTGACCCTATTTAAAATATATATTAATATGCTCTTAAACTATCTACTATTTGCTTTGTTCCTAATTAGCATTACACTTTACATGCATTATATTTTAAAGCGTAGTTCATTCAGACTTAACACTAATCTATACTCGTGAACCAGTCAGAAGTCATTAGTTAAATATGTACAAGAACACGTGCTAAATTACACACACAGACACACACTAAACGTGAAAGACGTAAGTAGAACTAAGTTAGACGAGATGTGGAAGTGAGAGGACTCCTTTCTAAGACAACCAGCAACGCATAGTAGAGAGTATTAAGCGACCTTAAATAAAAATTCAATTCTTCTCGCTTATTTTCCACAAATAATAAAATGTATCAACTAAAGTCCAATTCATTAAGAACCTTTCATACGTGTGAAATAATATGAAAAACTTTTTGCCCAGCGATGTAATTGTAAATCAAATTTTAAAAACACAAATTTAAAAAATATCCAATCACACCGCCAAATAAATGACTTGGAAGTCGAAAGCTTTAAAACGTACCGGTGAACTGCAGAAAAACACGGGCAGGTAGAGACACTGACTACCTACAAAAACTTGCGCTTCCTTCAAGAGGGCCAACCACAGTTGGGACGAACACAGCACTTAACACGAGTTTACACTTAATTCTGAGTTAGTTTCACGGTGTCGTAGACGCGGGAGGGTTGGGCACGCGTGGCTCGGACGACGCGGCGCGCGGCACTGAGACGCCGGACCGGTTCGAGATTTCTCCCCGTAAACATCGAAAGCGAACCACCAGCCTTTCTTCGACTGGTGGCGAAACGCAACAGCTACCTACCACTAGTTCTCGATCATTAGAAAATTAAACGCGACACCTCGCTTCTCTTCTCGAAAAGGTAAGCAGAGGAGTATAGTGCACCCCCACGTTTCAACAGTTACGAGGTTAGCCGAATATACGAATGTATATGTAATAAGACCCAAATAATAGCTAAACTATACGAAATCTTTCTTTATCAGCTTCTGCCAATTACAGCGAGTTTACGATAAAAACATAAGAGACATGAAATATAATTGTGTAAATAAATGAACTAATATGACAATATGAGGTAAATGTTTTAAATATACAATAAAATCGTTATAGTACTTACTTCATATTTAACATTTTTATTGTCATTAGTTTTATTAATAATCTTTGTTGAAAGCAATACATGACATTAAAATAGGATGAAATAGTATTTTGCTTACAGAACAAAAAGCTCTATTATTTAGGTAGAGACAAGTAGCGCGGAACCGTTGGTAGGGGACAGGTGGAGGCTTTCTTTTGACTCACATAGCGTTCGATGACGTCTCCCCAACAGCCAGGATCTGCTTACGAAATCGGTCAAGGTGTTTAATAGGATATACACACTTGGCTATCGACCGAATGTTATTGTTTCAAAAGGCTGGACAATGAGGCCAAGGTTACTGGTGCTCTGCGTATGAGCTTTATATATTTTTATTGATATTATGTGATAGGAAGCAATAATTGAAAATCCTTGCAAGATAAGTCAGCTAGTGATCATCGCTTCAACTAACTGAAGGATTAAAAATAACGTAACATCACGCCTATAATCCCGGTAGTGGTAGGAAGAGGAGTGTAGTACTCTCTCAAGTTTCAACAGCCAGGTTACTGTGCCACTATCGAATAAGAGTGACCCTATTAGCATTAGAAATAGCTTGAGCTTTTTCAGTATTTTATCTTCAGCTAGTGCCATGTGACGTATTTAGGTTGTTGTCACTTACATATATGCGGAATAATATAAAAAATTAGAAAACTTTGTATTAGAAAACAGTCGAGCAAACTTTGTGTGGTTCTAACATATTTATTTATTTATTCCAAAAAATTATTTAAATAGATTGTAAGATAAATAAATATTAAAAACAAGAAATAATAAAAAAAAGGAAAAACAAAAAGGTACATAAAGAATGATAGTTCCCAAATATCCTGGAGTATACCCAATTGACAGTCCAAAATCGTTCAATATTAAACAGAAACAAAATTATTACATGAAATATTTGTACCTAATTGCATTTGTAACAGCAATGTAATTTGCAGACAATGTCATCCTTGCGTGTTTAGATTTGCAATATCTTACGACGTTCGAGTGAAACAATAGACGGATGTGTGCGTGTTTCAAATTCGAAGCATTTTTAAAAATCCTTTTCCATCCACATTATAACAAACATCGTCTGCATACAAATACGGAGCAGTTAAGGACACAAGAATGCCTCTATATTTTATGATATCACTACCGTTATATCTTCCAGTATTCCCGGGCTTCCTAAATCTATTAGTTTGCTTTAGAAGAACTACTTCATCATCATCATCATCGGCCTATCTCAGTCCACTGCTGGACATAGGCCTCCTCCAATGAGCGCCGTCGCGCCCTGTCCTCGGCATGTCGCTTCCAGCATCTGCCTGCAGCCTTTCGCAGATCGTCATCCCACCGGGCCGACTTACTAATAACTCCTCAGTGAAAGGTTTTTCTGTATACCATTAGAAAGCAGAGTAGGAGAGCATAATTTAACCAGCGTATCCCAGATTACATTGCTTATTACATCTACCGTAGCTGAGGGTCAGGGGTCCCATAAAGCAGACGGAACAGTCCAGTATACATGTGGATACAAATTCGGTCCTAGCATGGTTTAGGGAGATTATACAATGTGTCCCAAATGTGTGCATCTGGGCAAATATTGCACCGTCTCTCAAGCTATCGTATACGCAGACGTTTACATTAAAACTGACTTAGAAAAGATATCAACAGAAATATACACGTACGTACTATTTATGTTATTAGACAGAGCAGCAAACCTGTACGCTTTCATGTTACCAATCCAGTAGATACCTATAGTGACGCTAAGAATATTCCTGTCTCCAGACAGCAGCTATTCTGCAGGATTTGTCCTACAAAATGACATCAACTTCTGTGGATGTTAGACAGCCGACTAATAGAATAAGGATTTTCTCAGTTGAGACAACGATACGAAACTCTAAGTGTTCTCTAAGACTAATGGTCTAATTACTAGCTTTCATGGTTTTTGTAAAAATTATCTCGCACAGAAAGACACGATTCGCCAATTCTATCGCCAACGTCCATACTACGTTGAACACACCGGTTCTCGTCCGATCACCGAAGTTAAGCAACGTCGGGCGCGGTCAG
>DWME01007273.1:0-12777 GCA_018244795.1 Parelbella ahira ahira
AATAATTAAGAAAAATATCCCAATATCCCCTACTCGCGAGTCCAGAATGAGGTTTATGGGCAAAAACCACACATGATGCTCATCGGGTGATAATGATGGTAATGAGAAAAATAATAAACCTACCCAGAATTTGTACCGAAACTGTGGATGTGTCGAGCCTGCAACCAACTCCAATGTTTCCATATTAATATCAGGAACGTTCTATTGTTTTTATAGTTATGCTGGAACGTGTCTTCTGGAACGTTCTTAAACAATATTGAACCCAAATTCGATGTTGGCCAAGACTGAAAATTTGAAATATTCAATAACTTTTACGTTTATCAGATTTTATGCATATCGGTTCATGTATTAAGGTACATCAATAATAGTTTAATTCGACTATTGATAAAAAACAACAGTACGTAACATCACGCCTGTAATCCCCGAAGGGGTAGGCAGAGAAGTGTAGTACCTACACTCCCAAGTTTCACCAGTCACGTTTGAGTCCCATAGAATAGGTGGTGGGCCTATTGCCATACATTGGGCACAATTCCGGGCTCCCAGTCACTACTAGAAATTCTAAACTAGACAAATCTAATCGCATCCGACCCGGAATTTAAACCCAGAACTCGATAAACGAGGGAGTCACCTACTATGTATACCTATTTATTAAAATTCTGTTAGTAAAAAGAACCTTAGAAATGAAATAAATGCTGGCTTGATTTTAGATAGTGAAATAAAAGACTATTTCCATTAAACAAATTATTTTTTTCCTGATGGCATTGGTTTTTTGCGAACTGTTTGAAATTGCGTTTACTTGAATTTATCGCACTAGATCACAATAAAACACTCACCTCACGCTTTTTATAATATGAATTTACAACATTATCACGAGATCTAAGTCTAATATAGTTTATATAATTCTCACTACCAGACAAATAGTCAGAATTAAAAGTAATAGAGTTATTATACGGGAAAGCCAAATAAAATACTAACACCACCGAACAAATAATAATTAATAAGATTTTGTTGCATAGCACACTCCTCACTGAACAATATCTGATTGTAAATAAAGGCATGATACCTTCAACAGTTTATCAACTACTTCCACATAGCGCGATTATAACACTAATGAATTGTAAAACACTAAAAAAATCGTATATTCCTCATAGTGATATCATACTCGCAGTTACTGTTTTGTCCCGCGTTTATGGAGTATTACAGAAATTTTAACCATATTAGCATCGGTACTACTGACGCCGGAGCGAGAATAACTTGTAAATCGCAACTGGTGTGCGCGAAGTATAGAAATTTTACCAAAACACAGTTCGCAGTTGATAAAATTCAAACAAATAAAGCCCACAATACGCGCGTTACTTCCTTTCGCTATCTGATAACACACAAGCAATTGTTTAACTCGATTTAAAAATTATATTTACGCAACCACCATCAACCTCCAACAGACGTGGACAAAGCGTATAATTCGAGCCATCCGACATTGTTTTGAAATGAAACTCTGTATGATTAACAGTGAACAATGGTATTGAATCAATTGAACATATTTTTTACATGTACCAAAAAACTTAAACTCCTATTTGATTTTCATATTTTTTTTCATTTGTAGAAAATTTTAAGAATTTTAATAAATGTAAATGTCTTGTTTCACATAAAACATATACCTACCTAGGTATTTATTTACGTCTGTTTGTTTAAAATATAACAAATTAAAAAATGTTATTTGGAGTGGAATCCATTTCCTTTTTCGAAATGAATATTTTATTAGTCTTGGTGTACATATTTTAAAGTCGAAATAATAAATAAAGTGCGTTATTATAATTTTGCGTTTTTTTAATGTGTTCCAATACATTAAAAAATGTTTATTTGGAGAGAGGTAATCTAATTCGAAAACTGTCTTATAGCAAGTAGACTGTAATTAGGGTGGATTTTTGTGAACTTCTCTGTTAAACACCTGGTACAACACCATTTACTTGGTTTTTCTGAAGGTTTAAGTTTTTACGTAATAATCGTAGCAAATATGTAGTAACTTTGACTTACTAAGGATCGGAAATTAGTATTTTGAATTACCATTACATTCCAGTTTCTTTCATTCCTGCTATCCAAGCTGCTAGTGAAATTCCGTTAATCTATTTGAAGAACAGCGTAACAGGGTATGGTCTTCACCCTTCTCATTGTGAGGAGCAGACCTGTACCCAACAGTGGAACAACCAAAGGGCTATCGGTGATGGCGATATTTATGATCAGACATAACTACAGGAGGCTGCAACAACTGCTTATTTGATGATTATCTACATCTAAAAAAATTTTTTTTAATAAATCTTTTACTTTCGCACGTATTTACGATGCAACACATTTAGTGCAATTTTTTTTCTAATTCATGTTTCTTGTTAAATTTCTAAACCTGCTGTATGTATTTTCAACAATTATTGTACCAATTTGTTACAATAACAAACTGTTAGTAGAATAATTAAGTATATATTCAGTTTTTCATCCGCTATATTGACTTCGACTATTTTCACCCTCACTATTGACAACACTACAATCATTTCGTAGATACACTTAACATTCATAAGAGTTCGATGAGGCAGTCAGCGTGGCAAAATTCTGGGCTAAAACCATTTAGGGACTTAAAATGTGTTTGTCATGGACACGCTAAGAAGAAGAATAAGAGTTCGTAAAAATAAATCGGTTCCCTCTACACTACGACACCTAGAGACAGTCTACTTCAAACACAACGTAGCTTCAATAGTATTGTGTTCGTATTTTGTTTTTTGTCTCGCCAGCTTAGGTACTAAGATCAACACACCTGTGAATGCCAGTGAGCTAATTATACATATATGTACGATATACACACATATTTGGTGTAGGTACAATAGACAACCCTATCGCATTTTAGGATGCATTAACTGACAACCTGTTTTGATAATGCGAGTATACGACAGTTATGACACAAACAGATAACAGGTTACCCAGTTGTAGAAAACGCAGTGTACGACAGTCTATCACGATTGTCATAAACTGAAAATGTCAATTATCACTATAGCTCCAGTTCTATAATGACTGACTAGACTAGACGGACGGTACATAAACGTTTGTAACTGACCTCGAATAGGACAGTAGGAATAAGACTGCTAGAGTCAGTTAATACTATTATTGTTATGTTAGCTTATTAGTTCATACTAAAGTGGTCACAGGAGCGCAGCAACAGTGATTGTTAGTGTCATTATCGCGGTCTGTGTATATTTGTTTGATTGCAGTTAGTAATAATTAGTATCTGTCATAAACGAAACTAATTACGAGCGTTATGTTACTACTAAAGGCTGAGATAATGACCTGTATGATACACGTAGACCGACATCAACGTCCTTTAAAGGGTGGCACCAACGAACGTCGCCTTCAAGAAACTTTAACAGCGACTTGATCCCGCTACGGTCGCAATACACCATCAACTGCGCCTTTAAACTCTTTAGAGCTGCTGAAACAGCTACACCCCCCGCCTCTGTCGTCCGATGTCGTCTGAGACGGTCGCGCATTAGTAGCGATTCAATAGCATTACTAAACAACGTCTATCACGCCTTGCAAATGCGACTAAATTCTAAACGTAGCAATGCACTAAGACGATCACGAAACGCCCTACTGCATAGCTACAAAAAGTTGTAATATATCCTCCCTAATTATTATAGTTACAATTTACGGTACCTATTAATAGATGTAGCGGTGGTACTGCCCCGCACAACCTGTTCTATCGTGAAACGATTAAGGTTAAAATGTATGTTTCAGTCTGAAATGTGTGTAATCAATTACCGAAACAATAAAAGCAAACTATTATACATTAATAGAGAATCAGAAAAAAATACAACTTTGATATTTCTGCTTTACTAACCAATGTATTTCCATACCAATACAAAATTATGTAAATAAGTACACAAACTTAAATTGATACAAATACCAAATTGATAAAATCGTCACTATTAATATTTAGACTACAAATAATTACTACATACATATGTTATCGCTTTACCGTTATTAATAATCTCATAATATTTAATTTTACAACAAGCAACTTAATTATTTTTGGTTACTACAACACTATGTCGCTGAAATCCCCTGAATATGTCAAGAATGACGGAGTCTAAATGTTTTGTCAATATCAAAACCTTCCATTGATTAAGTCATACTTCATCCACTTCATATCAAGTATAATAAAATAATTTTATTTCGATATTACGCAGTAACTAGTGGTATTTTATACTTAGTAACATTTCAATCTCTCTCACATCTCAATTATTTAAGTCTCTCTTATTGTTAATCATGGAGAATGAAAATAACGCACAAGATTTGGACAATTGTATTCCATTGATTTCACCGGAAAACTTTACAAATGGTGATGCTAATTCGACTCTAATTATGTCTCCGGTACAACTACAACAAGAATACTTCGAGAATCTGTCTGATTGTGATTGGGTTAAGTAAGTAATTTTTGTACGTATTTACAAATTTAAAAGAATAAATATCAAGACGGCCGCAAAATATTCAACGATTCCTTAAAATTTACTGTAGATGTTAACTGCAATTGGCGATTCCCATAGAACTGATTTAAGATTAAATTAAATGAGAGAAAACCTGAGGGCATGTTTATAATAACTATGTAGGATTTTTGTTAACCTTTCTCAGTAAGCTAAAAGATCTAAATAAAAATTAATCAAAAGTTGGGAATTTTCATAGAATGTATAAGTAACAAAATATATAGGTAAGCTTTATATTAATATGGGAATGTTTCTATTTGTAGCTTATTCATTTATACATCAATAACAGTAATCAAAATAGGCAATGCTACACATATACCTCCCTACTGCTAAACATAGTTTTTATATATATCATGTTAGTGGCTAACTCATTAATGTAAACAAGGAGTTTATTGTTTGTTTGTACAAAATTTTATGAAAATCATATTTCTGATGACAAATTATCTTATTTCAGATATGACAGAAACAACCGCAAATATTTATTACAAAATATTGCCTTTGCATTATTTGGAAGTCCTAGTTCAGAAGGAAATCTGATGTATACTTGTGATATGGATAATCCTGATAGGGAAGTGCATCTTGAAGGGTACACATCAAGACAAAAAGAACAAGCTATGAAGGTGTATGAAAAAATATGTGAACAAAGTAAGTGTTGTATAATGAACATGAAAGATTAAATTTGTAACTATACCTTATGTTGTATCACAATATCCAATAGCTGAAAAGGATCAGAATCAGATCAGAAAAACTTGAATTAAATACATATAATTTATTATATTCCTGTAAGAGACATACATCATAAAAATCTATTGATAAGGAATCTGTGTATATTGTTCATCACATAAATATTTGTTTATTTAAATTGTCATTTTTTATAACATATGTTATACACTATATTAAATCTTGGTCCATGTAAAGGTATCTTACTGGCAAGCAGATTCACAAATACATGAAAATTTAAAATTACCAAATGTGTAATGTGGCACAAATGTGTAGGACTCATTAAAATGTAATCAGTTTTACCTATGTTGAATTTGTGTATATAATATAATTTCCTCTTTGTTTTTATTTATTTTTCAGGTAAATATTCACAAAATGACCATGATATTGTGATGTCGGTACTACTAATAGTATGTGCAAAACCAAAGCCTGTTAAATTCTATCAGCTGGAACCTTCAAACTATTGGGTTGATCTTCATCAAAGAACTGATATTGACATGTGGTGTACTGCAGTATTCAGAATCAGAAAATGTATACCGACAACAGTTGGTGGTATGTTACAAATTAATGCCATTACCTAATAATTTACTTAATAATGTCCTGTGTGTAACTAATAGTAATATACAATAGATTCTATTATCATTTTATTATACTTTTTGGAAATATTAATTATAAACAATGCACCATCATTATCTAAAAACATGTATTAAATAAAAAAAAAATTACATAACCATGACCGGCATACTTAAATACTTGTATATGATTAATATATAAGTAAGTTAAAAGATTATATTAAAGATTATAAATATTTCAGCAAAGTCGTGTCGAGTTTACATAGATGAAAATGCAAGGGTGTACCAGGATTGGAATTCATACTTAACAGATAACACCCTACCAAAGTGTGTCATTATAGTTCCTGAGAATGGAGAATATGAAGGCACAATTATAGAGGTATAAATCTTTAACAATAGGAAAATTTAAAAAGTAGCAAATGAGCAAGCAGAACTCACAAGCGACAGCTGCAACTCATAGATCTTTCAACTTTGTAACCTACCTCAAACATGACTGTAGGAATAAAACTGTCAATGTTGTTTAATCCAGTTAACATTACCAGGTTATTTGTAACAGGACTGCAGGACTATTAGTATGCAGGAGTATTAGTATCATATTACTATGAATGCAATTAGTGTCACATAGTATTGATTCTGTTCGAGAATGGTTAAAGAATAATTACTACTCCTGAAAACTGACATGGTTACCCCCATACCCTTTGTGGATTAGCAGCCATACCCTTCAGATTAAAATAGAAATGTTTCTAGGAACAATTATTGGACAGATGTTGATAAGTGCAGATATAATTCACCATAGGCATATTAAAAATATGTTAATATGTTCCAGGGAGAGGAAGCATTTGCAGTGAAGCTGACTGTGGCACCAACACCAACTTTGGGTTTGAAAGCCCGTGTGCTGAGTTCAGTCGACACTGCCAGCACCATAGCAACATTTGGTGCAGTTGGTGTATTAGGAGTGGCAGCATTCACACCTGTAGGCCCTGCGGTATTATTGGGTGCCACAGTAGCCACTATTACCACTGGGATCTATGGCCTTGTGCGCTCATCTCTACATCTACATGATAGGAGTGTGCATGAGCAGGTATAGGTACCCCCATGTCATGTTTCATTCTGTGTAATAAAAAACATGATTTTGTATTAAATAAAACTGTACATAGACTATATTCATACTCATTATAATATTTTTTGATTGACATACAAAGATATTTATAAGAATGTGTTAAAGATTAAAAAAAGTCTAAAAATTTAAAACACTAGTCACTCTTAAAGAAATAAAATCAACTAGTCTATTTGTATTAAAAAAATATGTGCATTAATTTTGTCTGTTATAAAAAACAATATTTATTTAAAAGGTTATTTGATGTTATATTTACACTATATACAAGGTTGATTAATAAATTGGTTGTTCCCATCACATTTAAAACATCCGGCAGTCTAAATAAGATAAATAATGGACTACTCATCATCACTATCATGTTCAACCCATTTATTGTTGGACTATTGGACACAGGTCCGCTTTTGTAGTGATATACGGGCATATTGTTGCTATTATTATTGGATATAAAGAGTTGAAGAACCAGCTTGATGGTGTGCTATCGGATAGGCCTAAGCTCAACAGTGGACGGGCGAAGACCGATGATGACGATGTGAGTTTTCGTGTCCCGCAGAGCATCAGCCCCACGGAGGCGGAGGCGCGCGGCAGCTGGCTCAACATCGCGGCGTCCAGCGTGGGGCTGGCGGCCGGCGCGGCCGGCAACCTGCTCGCGCGCTCCGCCGCCGCCGGCACCAACATGACCAAGGTCACGCCTCCATTCGCTACTATTGTCACCCATAACGTCAACATCACCACACTTGGTTCATTGCTGCCCACTCTTCCTACCATATCACCACACTGTACCACCCTGAGCCCTTATATATTAGAAATTTTGATAATGACCCTTTACAGTTGCCCTGGCATACCTCTTATATTTTTTATTTTGAACAAAATTATATTACTGGTTAAGTCAAGAAGCAAGAGGATCCAATAGTGCCTGTAACCACTATGATGCCTTGGAAGACTAACAAGTAACACATACGAAAATCGACATTTACTGTTACATATTGTAATTGTATTGTATGTAATTTCAATTGGGGTCAACTTGTCGAGTAATATCTAGTTTTACTACCAAGTTATCTGGTACCTGAACGTATGAGTGTAGTCACTATCTAATACAATTGACAATATAGAAAGTTTCGGAACAATTCAAAGCTCATGTTTTCTCATAGAGAAATGACTGTTATGATATCTTTCTAAGATTTATTTTACCATCCACCAAAAAATTATCCATACATGGCTTCGAGGACTTGTGAACCCACTTCTTGGAGCTCTTTCTCGAATGTTCTTTAACAATTAGTATTACTTAATAATTCCTTAATAAGATTGTTTATCGATTCATAACATTGAAGTTAATTAAGGCCTCTTTATTGATGTAGTGTGGTTTGTTCTGAACGTGTTTATTGTTTTTACTAGGCTGGACAAGCGCTGGCCGTATCTGTGGAGGTACTCCGGCACGCCAACTTGATCACCGGCGGCGCGGGTGTGATTAACAGCCTTGTACACATTATCCTGAAGGTATTTATCATTTTATCATTGAAGTTTTCTTTGTCGTTGATTTCATACAAACGTATAGGCATGAAACTATTCAAAATTTGCCTTTGTTAATCATATATCATGGCCAATGTGAGTCTCCACTCTTGAATGTTAGTAGTTAGTGTCATAGTCTGGCACAGTGGCGAAGTGTGGGTCTGCAGACTTCACATGCCTAAGAACATTAATTTCCATTATAAGCTTGTCTTCTTCTTACAAAAATTCTTACTATATTTGTGTTCCAGTATCGCAAGCACGGCGAAAAGCCCACAACATTGGAGCTGTTCCAGTTCTCATCGGCGACTCTGTTCTTCTGCCACGCCGTCATGTCCAACCGCACCGCTCAGAACATCATCGAGGACGCACAAGCTAAAACCATTAACGAATATCGTACGACGCTTAGAAGTAACCGACACAGGTATTATTGTACATCTGTCTTTCTGTGTATAATTTATAACGTGAGTGAATATGAATCATTTGATCTTAGTAGGTCGAACTTTCAATATACACTTAAAAATATTATCTTCCAAATTTAATAACTATGTATTTATATCTCTTTAACACTACACGTGATGGCAAAGCCAATTGAAAATTTAACAGTGGTGTATGCATCAATTTATGTCTTCTGATGCTTTTTTTTCCTTGCAAGTGCAAACTGAAAACCACAATACTTCTTAACGGATGTTCTTTTTTCAGAAAAATATTCGATAAAATAAGTGCGGAATCACGTAGGACTCAAGGAAACGTTCAAGGTAACACCGAAGTTATCAGGGGTATCCAAAGTATCAACAATAAGGACCAATACTTTGCCGATGTGCTAAAAATAAACAAAGATGTGAACAGCTACAAATTGAGGATTTCAATGACTGCAGATGGCCAAGTCAATTTGAACTCGGCACACAAATTTAATCCCTCTGATTTATATAACATGGGGAGTGAAGAGAGATCAAAATTATTCTCTACTTTGGGTCCAGCAACAGTGACCACCAGAAATGTGCCAACACAAATGACATGCTCAACTGCTGTCGGGTCATATGTGGACAGTGAAGAAGAACGAGGTATTTTAGTTGGCTTAAATCCTGGTGAAATTATAAGAATCGGATCCTATCTTATACGCGTTAGTTCTTCTGGAGCCGAAAGCATCGCTCGACTGCTAGAAGACCTCAGCCAGGATGTGTACGCTAATCTTATGACGGTATCTTTCAATGTTTTGTCAAAGCTGCTTCCCAGTGAGGTGGCCAATCTCAGGCTTTTAAGCCCAGATGAAGATTTGGTAGTCCAAATTGTGAGGTTCGTATTCAATTACATGAGGCACAACAGACCGCTGGGAAATTCATGTCAGAACAACGACAATGGTATTGTTATTGTCCTGAAAGAGTTCTTCCAAGATGGCGTTGTACGCCAGGATACGATTTTGTGCCTAAAAGACCGTTTGGTAAAATGGATTGAGGAAGAATTGAACCGCAGACAACGGGAAAATCCCAACAAGAAACAAATTATCTGTCAAACCTGTCAAGGATTGCGTTTCGCTTAGAAATATGCTTATGAGCCAATTTTTTAACAGCACTGCAGTATTTAACACTTAGGAAAGTTTTTATGTAATTAGGTCATATACTGGTTTTCTAACTAAACATATATAATTCCCTCGTGACGTTTACAACAATTTTGTGTATACATGTTGATATTATTGCAAAGCAATCATAACGATACAAATGTGTGGTTGAGTGGAGACGAGTATGTCTGTATAATTTACTATATAAATACTTTATTTACCTATTATATATAAGAAATATATCTATATAGATATAAATTATGAAACGCTATTCCATTTACATTCATTTTTTCCAACTGTGGAACGATTCTGTTTGTAAACGTATACAAAGTATATTCCTGGGCATCGATTTCAGAAGACCAAACAAACGTCCAAAGTTTAACAACGCGAAAGAATGATAAAATTTAATACATATCACAATACTTAAGTAAAGAGGCTTTTTCCAAAAAAATAGTATTTTTCAAAAAGTAGAAGACTTAACGCACTGTGATATTATGAATCTTGTTTGTAATAAATCACACAAAACGTTGTGCCTTCACGAATGTAGCTTAGTGTTAGTACACTGTTCATAAGATATATCTTTATTATTATAAGATGTTATAATTTTAATTATTGATATTTTAAATATATCTTGTATAATGGAATTATTTAATAAAATTTGTATAGTACAATGTCTTTTTGTTTTATTCATTGTTGGTATTATAGATTGAATCAGAGATGGAAGAAAACACATCCAAGTTAAATGGTTACTGCAATGCATATTGCAGCCTATTCACTATTTTAGTTTAATGAAGATTTTATTTTTTCCTTTCAAGGGACGCCTGTTTAACAGTGGGTTTAGGCTGATGATAATAATCATGATGAAATTATTATAATTATTTTATCAACAAGTTTAACCATGATCTTTTTAAGTCACTGTGATAAGTGAACAGTAGTATATCCAGACTCGTCTATAGATTATGTAACATTAGTCACGTATGTATCGCTACCCTATTTAAATGCCCACACCTCGTTCTGGCAGGCAATCTGCCGCCGCAAACCTCATGCCTGTCTAAAATGAAACTGCAATGGAAATGTTTTTGTTCAATAGCGAGGCTATTGAAAGAACTTTCATAGAGAAAGAAACCTGAGTATGAAATGTGCTAGTTTCAACAAAGCAGTGATTTGGCCATGTTTTCTTGATAAATATAGGTAGAATGAATATTTTAAAATACATATTGTAATACATTTGCATTGAGATTTACAAAAAATACCTTATTCTCGGTACTTACGATTTTATTTTGTACAATAGCGTAATAATTATGAAAATTAATTGGCGACTGTTATTGTAATGAAATTTTTAATACAAAGTAAATTATTTATCTAGTATGGCGTCGAGGAACTCCTTCTTTCCTTCGAGCGGCAGTGGCGGATTGTACTCGAAGAATTTTGCGATAAAATACCTGCAACAATAAAACTTAAAATCACGCCTGTAATCCCCGAAGGAATAGGCAGAAGAGTGTAGGGCACTCCCACGTTTCACCTGTAAAAAAATTGCAACAATAATAATAATAAATCTATGGAACTCCTAATAAGCAGAGCCTGTTATTTGATTACCAGATAATTAACAAAAAAACTGCAATAGGACTAAACAAACCCTTGTGAAACACGCAAATTTTTTTCATCTGGTTGGGAATCGATCCCACAACCTTCGACTCAGCAACCGTAGTCTAATCACTAAACCTACAGCCAGTTAACATCTTGTCATTACGGTGTAAACATATATAGGTACTTAACTAAATTAATCCTAAAGATCCGCGCTTGTCTGACAAAACAGAACATTAATTGCTATCTGTCTACTACCAGGCATTCTTCCACGACCTCATTTATTACGAGTAACTTCAACCCTCACTTTAGGCCTGATTACAGTTATAGCTCACAGGAAACTACTGTAACTTGTTCGATAAATAAATGCGAATGATTGAAAGGCTTCAGTCATTTGTGTAACTTAAAGGTTAGGTAACACTTGACTGGCTAAACAGACAGTTGTTTGTGTAGCTCTGCACCTATTATAAAGCGAAATAGATGTTCACCAGACGAGTATTTCAATAGTGATTAGGACGCAAGCTGCTGCCGTCTGCACAGCGACGCGGGCAGGCTCAGCGGATCCCCGGAGTAGAGCTGCCAGCATGGTATCGCTGGCATCAGATGCAGCTTCCAACGCAGCGACCAGCAGTGCTGGTGCCGCGAGCCAACGAGCCCCACGTCGCCACCACGACTGCTGTTGAAACAATGATTAAAGCAATAATTACAGAAAGTTTATCATTATTGTAGATTTCTACGGCGAAGAGTCGTATCCATTAGTGGTGAAATAATAGACTTGATCGTAAAAAAATACATGTTAACTCACCCTGGAAGATTTATTTTGTATAATAAGGCTATTTTTATGCAAATAGGTACTTGCCACTGATTATTACTTATGTAAAGTAAGATAATATATAATGAGGAATGCTTTATAAATATATTATTCATAGATACTAGACGCACCTTAGACATGACTGCAATCAGAAGAAGCAAGGAACTCGCAGCTGTCACGAACGCACTCAGCTTCCCGTAGCCTAACACGAGTCTAATAGTTGGTTTTGTTATGCTGAAATGGGGTTAAAAGCTTTTAAATACAAACGTTTTTGAAGAACAAACATCTAATGATGGTGGTAAAAAAAAAACGTAACATAGCGCCTGTAATTCCTGAAGGGTTGGGCAAAAGAGTGTAGAACACTCCCAAATTTCACCAGTTAGATTTAT
>DWME01007274.1:0-12776 GCA_018244795.1 Parelbella ahira ahira
TTTATTTATGTACACACATTAACAAATTAAAGAAAAAATATACAAGCATTTTTTTTATATTAATAACTAACAATCAGTGGGCAAAACAATACGCTCCTTATAAATGAGATTTCATTATAACGCTCCTAAATTCAATGAGAGCAAAACAAGAATTCCTAAATTGAATTGTGGCATCAAAATTGCAATAAATTATTTCCGAATCGGATACAGACATTGAAAGCAAGATAACAACTTCGTTGAGAGGCTTTTGGCAAGCAATCGGGATTGAATATAATATTGAATAGCTGACGAATCGCATTGCAACGATCGATTGGGCGAATAACACTGTTAGAGACAAATTCACCCACCGATGTGAAAACAAAAAGGTCTCGGCTTCAACTCTTTTCCCATCGCATCATGGAGCATACTCCACCACGCTGCTTCATCGTGAATTGACGGAGATACGAATCAATGGCCAAGACATCTGGTCGGAAGGCATAAGCTGTGTTTAAAGCCGTCGACAAAGCTTAACGATTGTTATGTAAAATTCATAGTTACATTACAACAGCTTAAGAAGCTTTCCGAAACAAGGAATATTGCTAGCAGCAGTAGATACCACCAGCAATTACATATCAAAGAGCTTAGCTTAAAGCATCCGTTCCGAGCCTTATAATTCCACTGATAGAACACGGGTCTCTTCTTATAATTAGGAACTGTCACGCAGGCAAATTCGGGTTGGCGGATTTCACACGCGCTGGAAACTTTTCTTTTTATAAAGGTGTGCAGGTTTCCTGACCATATTTTCCTTCAGTACTATTAAGTGATATTTAATCTTTAAAAGTACATTTTCGTAAATAGGTGCGCACTGTGGATTTAAACCCAGGAGCGCTGGAGTGACAGGTTGAAGCGTAAGCCAATAGAACTATCATTGCAAGATTACTGTTCCTGATACTAATAATAATATCTGAGGATATCCCGATACTCAGGCATCTGATTCAAAAGTAAGCGACAAGAGAACTTGTACTATATATAAGTTTGTTGGAGCAGTACATAATTCAATTCAATATTACGTCTCGAACAACTTGCACGGACGTGGCCACATGCATAATTCCAATGTTCCCGAGGGTATAACATATTAATGTAGCTGAACAAAAGGCATTCCGTACACGGAGAGCTACAGAATTTCGTATTCCGGAGACGGGACCTCTCGTGCTTCTACGATGTACATATATACATATCGTATAGAGAAATTCTCTAAATATGTGCCCTTGTACGTATTTTGAAAAGTTCAATTACAATGTTCATTCAACAAACATAGCGTTGTTTCAAAGAAGTTCCTTATTAGTTTAAATTGTTTTGAATAATACATCACTGAAGGTTTTTTTTATTTTTCCAAACGTTATGTTACTATACTGGATTTTTCTTAGTCCAGAATTTAGAGAAGCCTGACGGAAGCTATTATTTATTTATACTCTTTATTCGTACACCAGTATAAAATAACAAGTAAACATAAAAAATTGCTTAATGAGCGATCTCTCCCAGGCACCGTGCAGGTAGCAGATAGATAGTAATAGTAGGGATAGGCTTTATGCATGGTGTACAACAATAGGATCACCTCCTATTTCATTTAACGTATAACAGCACGTAAAACGTGGGAGTACGACACTCCTCTGCCTATCCAATCGAGGATATACATATAGTCGTGATATTATGTTATCGCGAATACAAGAGGAACGTCTAAAGAAGCCTTCCAAGCATGCAAATAATAATGAAAATTTAGTTAATAGAGAACCCTCACTGACCGCGCTCTGAGTCGGTCTTAAGTAAATCAGTGGAAGCTTTAATAAGCTTTTAGACACATAAGATATATGTACATGCATGATAAACGAAGGGGATAATGGGATAAGAAATGCTGATGGGGGAATCAGCAGTCTCATAAACCGACGTGCGATTGTCAGGAGTGATACGAGTAATGGAGAAAAACCCATCCGGTCTGTGGGTTAAAAAGATATTTGGCACTCGGTGCTCTCAACCTAACTCTTGAAAGACCCGGTATAACGATATAGTCATCAGCCCGTCATCGTTCACTGCTGGAAATAGGCCTCTTCACCACACATCACTGGGCTAGACCTTCAGCTCATCGCATCCAACCACATAAATAATATATGACGATATAATATTAATAAAAAACAAAAGACATCGATTACGACAGAACAAATACGGCTAAACTTCAGAAGGGTTATTTACACCTGAGCACAGATACAATGAAGTTGGGCGGTCCGTAAACAAACAGTTACAAATCAAAAAGTTTCTCTCGACACAACTCACAATGAACCATTTTATTTATAGGATAAAGTTTGATAGACTCTACATTTATCATCGGTAAAAGTGGCTGTTAAAAATGGAATTACATTTTTATATCATCACACCTCTGTTACCTCGAAGAGGTAGGCAGAGGCAAATATGTCAGAGCTACGTCCAATGGAATAGGGGTGAGCCTATTATCATAATGGAGAATACGTATGTTGGTAGTGAAAATCACTGTATTATTTATTGAAATGCATTGGACGTGTATGGCATTGAGTTTTGAGATTTTTATGTGAAACTTATTCTCTGTTTAATGTGAAACGGATCTTGACTTTGCCACAGGGAAGAAATCTTCACAAGATACCTACCAATGGAGAATATAACATGAACGATTTCAACCGTATGATCTTGGCAACTGCACGACACCGGCGCCTTCCTTGTGCCATCAGACACTCGTCGGTACAAAATGTTCACGGTTCTTCTAATGATTAAAATTAGCGGCAATTTGTTACCATAAATACACACAAACAGGCTGTATGGACGTCTAACATGATGCGTTTTATATCAAGAAAATATTGTAGAATATTATCGTGACAATAAAGTAATCGAAACGTTGCAATCGAGTGAGAGCAATCGATAAATTACGCACGTCGTAGATAAAAAGTAAATAATAATAATAAAGTAATATATGTAAAAGTAAACAATAATTATAAAATAAAGTTTTGTAGTTAAGGCCGCAACGGACGTTATTATATAAATATTTACAGTTATAAAATATCCTTTTTCGCTCGCCCTTGAAGAACGAAAATTGTAAAAACTGCAATTAATTCACAGTTTCATTAGGCATCAACTCATCGTGATTTGACGTGGTATCATTAACCTCGTCGTGACCTATTTTGCAAAAATAGAAAATGAACACCGTCCCTCAACCCTCAGGTACTGTCCCGGGGTACACTAGGTAGGTATACAATGAAAATAAATATTCCAAACCAATACATAGATAACGCTGAACGATGAAGTGCACTTTATATGAGTGATACTAGAACATTCCTGGAATGTTTAACATGGGATTATTAAATTTTACATACGCGTCTATATTATTATATCATCACGCCGGGTCCCACACGTGGTGGGCAGAGAACACCGAGTGTCAAATACCTGCCACAGACCTGCCGGCTTCTTCTACGTTCATCACTCTCTTTATACACGCACGTCAAAACCTCTAACATCTCCATCACCTATTCGGCCAATATAGGTGACGATAGATCAATAGATAAATATTATATACTTATCTTAAAAACTCACCACTTTACCTAATCAAAACATATATCGTGCCAAATGGGGCAATTTTATTGGGAGGCAGACGAGAGGGGAGTAGAAAGGGGGGGGAGGCTGTTTTGTAGGAACTATCGTCGGTTGTACCCTTCGAATAGGCGTCCATAAATCCACGAGGTAATATATTATAGGAGCGATCCCTATGTGTGTATATACGAGTATATATGTATATATATAACAAAGTTATTTTCGTGAATATAACAAATCGCTAGAACCTAAAAGTTGCTTGTAGCATCATCGGAATGCTTGGTAACCGGATAATAATCTATTTGGAATACGATTTGCCTCTATTGCTGGGCAACTAAGGCTAAGTTCTGTTAATAACGAAAGAACATTATTACCCTATCGTAACGGAGTTTCCCAGGAGCACCTGTCTATGTAAGGGAATATTGATGACCCAGTCTTACTGTAAAGAATGGGAATAAACACTTCGCCGTAATTGTTTTTTATTTCAATAAATGTGTTTTGAAAGAATAATAAACAGTTTCAAATTTAAATTAAACAAAATGGTTTTGATACGCATATATATACTTACATGTGCTCGTACAATATACAAAGACAAAATCTAAAATTATACCTGTACGAAACTTGAATGTCAAAAAATTGTAGTAAAATCAAACCGATTTCTGTCACTGTTCCATACGTTCAACGCTGTTTTTTATGTAAAAATGTAGCAAAAGCCAGCAAGTCATCTTAGAGTTCTATGGAATTTATGAATAGGATTCATCAGTATAATTAACAGTATAAGCATATAAAAAATATGTTAATACAAACGATACGAATATGTCTGATTCAGTTATGTGGTTTAAGTAAAGAAATCAACAACCCTTGCTACGTACGGGTTTTATAATTTAGAACCCAACCGACAGAAAAGTTAAATTTAGTATTCTTATTACACATTAATGAAAATGGTCAACGGATAGATCTACATTTTACTGCTAATGTTACAGTTATTCAAACACTAAAGATTATAAGTTATTGAGACAACACCGGTCCAATGATAGAGGGGGGTAGTGGAGGGGCGAAGAGGTGGCGGGGGGCGTCAAGAACTCTTCAAACAGCGCTAACGAAGGTAGTGCGGTGGCTCCATAGCGTTAGCCTTTGAATTATTCTGATTTAGTTTTATTATTGAATTTGTAAGGGAAACTTCGCGAGATCCGTTATTTAATTTTGTTTGAAATCGGATAAAGTGGTCTCTGCTGAGAGGGTGCTTACCCCCTTGCGCTCGAAGTGACTACTGTTAGTCCCCTATTCCACGTATCGACATAATTATAGTACTGATTTTTTATTTCCTAAATATGCAATAATCGTATTTTATTTGACTGGAATTTACTCATAGCAAATAATTAATTAATGCACATTTTTAGGTTTATTCATATGTAGTTTTAAAACGTAATCGAAATATTCATTTTTAAAGAGAATATTAACCACAATAATACCCCACTTGTATAGTGCATATGAGAAACTATAATTCTATTGCTAATTAACGTTATTATTCGACACGCTAAGTAGAAGAAGAATGTTATACAATTGCTGAATAGCTAATGGAGGTACTCACATAAGGACTTTTAAACTACCTTCAAATGACCACCGTACGGGGTGTGAATGTTAAGAAGTTGGCAGAAATACTATCAGGTAATAACTTATAAAACCTCGCCCTTAGAAAGGATTATTATCATATGGCTCTATTATACTGTAGCGTGATAATGGTCTATTGTCGGGGTCATCCTTAGTAGCGTAAGAGATAAGTACCTTAATGGATTGCGATCAAAGAAGCCGCCTCCGATCATTTCAGGATGAAAAGAAATGAATAATGGGTGTAATAAATCATCAATAGTACGATTAATTATAATAATTAATATTACATATTTTTAATATTGATGCCGCTACATATTTAAGAAGACATTTATTATAATTAGAATGTATTATACGTAATATGTAGAAGAGGTACGTCAGGCCTGTAAGGATAGGGGTATTTGGCACTCGGTACTAAGTTTGCCACGTAAACGATCTGGTGGGAATATATATCAATAATAATTACATCAACATGTCAGGTCCCTCACAGGTTAGACAGAGAACATCGAATACACCAACACCTCCATACATACCTGACCTAAGAAACATACCGATCATAGTATTATTATTATTATTATATGACAGGCTAGCATTTAGCTGCCTAATCTGTTGGAAAGCACAAATGCGTCCTAAGATGAAGCACGTATGTCTAGGAAGAGCCTATTTGCCCTTATTTTAAAGAGTCTTAGGTTATATGTATGGTATACATATATAACAGTGAATTCATCATCAACATAATCATCAGCTCCTACATCTCCACTGCCGGACATAGGCCGCTCGAAATTGGTGCCACTCCTTCCGATTCTGGACTTTCCGAATCCGGCAACTTCCCGTTGTCTTCTTCAGGTCGACAGACCGTCTGGTAGGAGAACGACCTACGCTCCTCTTTTATCGCTCTTGTAACTGACAACCGATGGGGAAGAAAGGTCGAGTGGCGGACACGTCTCGGTAAAAAGAGCGTAAACGAACGGTAGATTATATGTATTGTATAATATATTATATGTGCGTGGCGTGATTGGAAAACGGATAAGACGCGATAATTGCCTCGGGCGAGTGGTGACAACGCGCAACTAATAGACCGGCGGCAGTTTAGATATCTCTCATAATCCGGGCGAGCGCGCGCACCGCGCCGTGTGTGCCGCGCCTAACGCGATAAGACACGCGCGCGAAGTGTATGACGTTCGTTTATAATAATATTCGATCTATACGCAATACTTATCGCCCTTTATAGATTTTGTTCACTAATGTAGTAAAATTGTTTTTTGTTTGTATCATCACGCCAGGAATATTATGTTAGAAGTTACGAACAACAACGCGTGGCAAATATCTCTGTTTGCAGCTCACGCGTGCTCCACTAATGTGATAAAAAAAAAAATATAACCTAGTAACATGTAGTACTGCTAAGCAGTAGTTCTTGTAGCTTCTTTTACCTGCTAAGTAGCAGATCTTGTATTTTCTATTACCTGGTAATAAGCAGCAAAAAGAAATGCTTCCACGCGCGCCTATTTTTTCCAGCGTGTGTTACGAATTAGTATTTTTGATAGCTTTGCTTAATTATAAAGCGATTGTTGAACATATATATGTTCAATGTTACACTACCACGGTCCATCAGGACAAAGCCATTTTTAAACCGCAGATATTAAGGAAAAGAGGCTATATTTTATTTAATGAGCAATCATATTTTCTGTGATTCAAGTATACGCATTGTACCTACTATGTTTCTTAAGATTACTTATATAAACTCTCGAAATAGGGATTTTCAAAATTAATATATTTTCGGATGTTTTTTTGTTTTACATTTATAATAAGCTTGCATTCGGCGGCAAATCCGCTTATTGGAAAGTGTAGTGATGTGTATCGAACCCATGGAATCCGCTAAGCCCTTTAGATCAGACCCCACGAGTGACGGTATCCTCGTGGTAAAAAGATTTCGTATCATTTTAACGCAATATAAGAAACAAAGAAATAAGTACATAAAAATTGACCGTCTAATAAATTATAGTTATAGCTGTTTGTTTACCATGGTTAAAATGTGTACACATTATACTATTTTTTTAAAATAAAATATGTCAACCCAATGAAAACATACGTCAGCATATAGATTCCCACTAAACGTTTAATGGTGACTGTTGGTGATCAGTACCTATTTGCAGTAGTTATTGTTGTTTATTTATTGATCTAGATGGCGTTGTCATACTATAACATTCAACGCTGGATATTTTACAATCTATTTATAAGTTTTCTAATAAATCACAAAACTCATTGTATTCCATCGGTATCAAATTTCAAGTTTGAAATTTTCATAAATAACTCGATTCCTCAATTCGGACCATCAAAACTAAAACGAAACCTTGCAAGTACACTCCTTCAATAGCTAAGTGAAACCCAATCTTAGACGAGAATATTTAAGTTAAACACAACAAAAAAATCGTTAGGAACGATCGACACTAGCCGGATAAATGAGTGACAGGAGCGATAAGCGCTCGTTCAGGAAATATGATCAGGATATAAGATTGATGAGGAAATAATTTAAGCCAAAGAAGGCGGACGTAATGAATGGAAAATGAATTATTGCGCGGTATGTGCGCGTTTTTAAACTGTTTTCGGTATTCTAATGAAAATTATGATAATAATTTTGCTATTGGGATTTGCGTTTAATTTTCGTTCGAAAATGGAATCAGTTTAGCCCGTGTCAAATTGTATTGCGATTAATCGTTAAAAGCATGTGTAGGTGCGTAGGCTAGTGGCAAACAATGTGACAAATAAACTGCATTTTTTTTTCAATATTTCATTAGTTTAACATGTGTCTATTTTTATTTTATTTCATAATGTAAAGGATAACCGTTAAATCTAACTATTCGTGTACACGGAGAATGATAATAGGTACATATGTATTAGTGGTAAGGACTAATTTAATATGATTTAATATAATATGATATAATAACTGTAAGAAGTGTATTAAAATAATCCTAAGTGTATTTCATTACTAATTATAGTATAATATCATTTAAATGGTGTAATGTCGGAGTGTACTACACCCCTGTAGGTAGCCAGACGAGAGTGCCAGTCGTCGATTACCGGCGTAATGTTACGTTACTTTATCATGTTAAAAATAATTTTACGTGTTAGTACCACATAAAAGAAAATATTCACTATTTAACAGTGATAGTTTAGTGGTGTACAATTCAACCCCAAACTGAGGCCTCGGATACCAATCCGCGTGCGCACTTTTACTTGAGAATTTGAGTTACCGTCAACCGAAGATAGAGCGTGTCACTATGAAAATTAATATGTTACATTGAATAAACCACTAGGCACTTACTTTTTCGTTGATGATGCAGTCCAAATCCTCCTGGCTTGGCGAGCCGAGCACGCCGAGGATGTGGTTCAGCTGGTCCAGGTAGTGCTTGCCGGGGAAGATCGGCCTGTTGGACAGCATCTCTGCCAGGATGCACCCCACCGACCAGATGTCTATCGATTTAGTGTAGCCCTGTGTGCAGAATTATCAAATGTTGATTGAATAATTACAGTTATCTTTTAAAGATAAAACTTTAACACACTTTAACATTCTCCATAATATTATGAGGCATGTAAAGTCTGCCAATGGTCACTTGGCCAGCGTGGACTTTAATTGTGAATTGTTCGCATTCAGTGAGAAGATCGATGATAGCTTTTCAAAAATGTACGTGAAATTTGAAAATAATATACCTTTGTTTATATGACACACTGTATGAAAACTTACATGTAAATAAAACGATTGAGCTCTGCGCGTATCACGCGTAAAACCACTGGATAGCTTTCGATCCATTTTTATAGTTTTGCTTGTTTCACACTTGCTCCTATCTTTAAAAAATCTCAATATCTTCAATTAATGTAAAGGTATTCAAGATAAAAAAAATGAAATTTTTAGTGATTATTGGTATTATTTTTTAAAATCAGCATTATTTTTACACCATAAATAATTATTATGGTATCTTCTCTATGTACAGAGAAGATACCATATGTATTTCATGTATGAAATACATTGTTAATAGCTTCTAACAAGGCAGCACAAGTGACGGGTATCGGCTAGTTTGTGATCATTCAATATATTATGTACCGATGAGCGATCAATGTGCAAATGAAACGAAACAATATCCAAATTGACATCGGTCTGCTACCAACGCACGTATTGCTCATGACCTTTTAGTCTTTTGCAATATACCAACTAGGAGGGCAGAGCAGATGATGATCGTATTTAAAATAGAACTTTAACACATTGCAATTAAGTCCATTTTTACCTATCAATTGTTTTGTGACAGCTTTCAAGCATCCTGTTGTCATAATACATTTGAATTGTAAAAAGGTACTATTGAAATATGATAAAGTACTCTTTTAAATACGATTCACATCTACTCTGCTCTCCACATGTGTATATTTGAAAGGATTTTTATGTATGACCAGTATGTAACGACAATATACATACATACTCTTTCTTAAATCGTCAAAATATGTCAAAAGATATAGCATGACATTTTATTAATCAGATAATTATAGCAGAGATACTATATAGTACTAATAAATAAAAAAATTAAGAATAATGAATGTAGAAGTACGTCAGGTCTAAAAGAACAGACATATTTGGCACTCGGTGCCCTCCGCGTACCCTGTAAGAGATCTAGCGTGATTGTACAATAATAAGATTGTAACATACTATATTAATATATATATTATAGATCCGCCAGTGACGTCAATTAGCGTTTTATTTAAATCTTTTATAATCGCAACCAATACCACGACATTACATTGACAATCTATTGTTTCCCGCGCAAAATGATGACGCGTGGAAAATCGATCTGTTGGCGCGTAAAAATCCGATGATAGTTACGTAGGTAGATTCGTTGTCCTTTTTTTTCTATCGTTTCGGTCCACAGCGCTCACCGCGCTTCAGCAGTATTTCATTTTCATGGGTTCAATTTACGCGAATCAATCAACAATGGGCGGAAACCAATTAAACGGTGGAACAAAAAACATACGAGTATGTGTATATGTGTATAGATGTAAATATATTATTCATGATGTGCGTTTTTGTGATCGTGTTGTGATTACAAACTGCGCAATTAAAACATATTGAGTGTTTTTTTATGTTCATCTCGTGATCGTAACAGGATTAAGGATTTTATTTTTTCGACGAACGTTACTATTTAAAGGTATGTGTAAATTTAAATAATTCTAAGAAAAGAAAATACTTTAGATTCGATGTCTACATAGATAAGATACGTGAATAAGATACGACAGTCACATGTTGTCGATAAAAATATAACTAAAATGATAGGAGGACTTGTATAGATATGTATAAAAAAAAACAAAAATCGTAAATTCGAGGTAAAAGATTGCTAGCTATTATATCCACTCCTCCTTTGTACGATCGACTCGCCCTTTCCAAATAAATGTCACACATAAAAGCGAAATCGTTGGTCTTCAAGAAGCTTTGTTTACGCCTTGGGCTTGGAAAGGTCTGTGTGACATAACAACTATTATGTTGGTAGCATCGGGCATCTGAATGACATCGAGGATAGGATTAAGGCAAACATGGCCAGTATGGTAGTGATTTAAAAAAATAGTTTCCGAATTCACATTGGTAACACTGCTCTGGACCGGATGGTGTAGCGTTGCTCCAGATCCTGCTACGCCAAATACGGATAATCTAAGCGTTGGTGACACGGGAGCTAACCGTGTTTCAGGTGTGGATACAGTTTAATAGGGTTATCGGTGCTTTTTACTCGCAGCTCCAAAATAGGAAACCCCGAGCTATGACATGTTATTTTGACAAAAAAAGTGGGCTTAACGGACGCACACAAAATTGTGTACACAAACTCTCTAATGTATTACAGATGATTACCTACATGTATTATTCAAATATTTCTTCTGCCGGAAATCGAATCCGGGACTTTTTTTCACTGCAAACCAAGTTAGCAAGCGGAGCGACTAATTTCTTTTATATTTAATATATGTATATTATAAAATACAACATTAAAATATTATTAAAGGAATAAATGCGAACGTTATAACAGAAGGCCAGGAGGCAATGGGAAATTTATATAACATTTTAAAAAATATACATTGTATGTTGTAATGAAAAATTTTATATTAGAAATGTTTTTAATAACCTTTGTACGGACCGGACAGAGGTAGAAAACAGAATTAAAGCCACTTTTACACATCAATAGACGTGAACAAAAACCTTTTCCATTAGACGTCCAAGAGTTGGTCACATACAGGAATAGGAATAATTATGGAAAAGTAACAGGCGGATGATGAAGTAACGGGCCATAAACTATAACACTAAAAGTCCTAATTGCTGACTAACTATGTACTATCACATTACTACAGTAATACAGTTAAGGTCTATATAATTTTTGTAATCACTTATGTTTCGTAGTTCTTCGAATTGACTTTGTAAAATATTTATAATTTTACAGACCTATACCCTATTTAGAGTAGGGGAGGGGGGGTTAAGACAATGGAAATGTGAGAAATAGAGAAGGAGAGGAAGAAAGAGAGAGGGGAAGTTGTTTACCTTTGAATTGAGCATGATCTCCGGCGCCCGATACCAGCGGGTCGCGACGTACTCGGTGAGGAAGCCCGTGTGGTCGTGGTCCGGGTCCGCGACCCGCGCCAGTCCAAAATCGCAAATCTATTAAAGAAAATTGTATCAATTTTATACCAAGGCATTATTACTTATGTATATAATCAACTTATATAAGTATATATTTATACGTATATGTTCATTAGTTGTATGGCACCGGCACTGCCTAGTTAGGGGGTATGTGGCCGTGTGTAGAGATGTCCCAAGATACTCGTGATTATCAATATTTATTTTATGAAAACAGACACAATATCAAAGGGATGATCCTAACAACGTTTAAAGGGGAAGAAGGAGGATGACAAAAGGAAAATAAATATCAATCTCATATATATTGAATTTTTGTTAATTACGTGTGTATAGAACGATTTTCAATTGCCGAATAGGGAATATTTTCTTTCACTACGTGAATTACTAATAACTTGCGATTACAAAGTAAAAAAGTAACGCTTGACAACACTGTCATCTTATCATATGAATAATGGTAGAAAGTATTTGAGAAGAGATACAATCAATAAATACAATATACTTACTACATAATATTGAAACATATTTACAACAATACATTTTTGTTAGACTGGATTTTCTTTCGATGCATTTCATAGACCCAGCCGACGAGTATTAAAACATATTAACATTAAACATGAAATATATTAGCGATTGGTTCATTATGTAAACGGTCAAGTAAACATGAAATTCATTCAGTTCCTGATCGTCTCTATTATTGGACTTGTTGAACTATTAGCCGGTCGAATTAATTCAAGTCCAACTAATTGCTAATGGAATTGTGGATCGGACCCTTTACGGTACCCGTAGCTCACTTTCGGTAACTAATGAATTTTCAGTGGACTTTAAGGAGTAACACAATATTACACCTGTACACCTACGAAGGGGTAGACAGAGAGGAGTAGTATACTACCACGATTCACCAGTCATGCTATCCACATCCCATGGA
>DWME01007275.1:0-12775 GCA_018244795.1 Parelbella ahira ahira
TGCGATATTATAATTTATTTACGATAACATTTAATATTATGCAATAATAATAATAATTACATTTAATGTAATATCAATAATAATAGAGCAGTGATTGCCTAATGGTTTAGAACTCAACCTCGGGTGCTGGGTTTAAATCCATGGCGCGCACCTCTTAACTAAAATGTGCGTTTTAAGTTAAACTATCACTTGCTAACGATGAATGAAAACATCTTAAGGAAACCTGCACACCTTCGAGTTTATAAAAAAAATCTCTAAGGCGTCTGCCAACAAGCATTTGTCCGGCGTAACAGACTATGGCTTTAAACGTTTCGTTACGAAAGGGGACCTGTATTCCACCGGTGGAATGATAATAGAGTCGGAATGCAATGATAATAAATAAATACTTTAGTTTTTGTAACTTGAAAATCCTTGTAATATGACACATCCAATTTTTTATTAATATAAGTAGCGCCCTCTTGTGTTTCTTTGACGCACTATATTTTGTCAGGAATGCAAGTTCCCGTTTGTATCACACACACTTTAACGTAGGAGGTTTCCGACAGATGGCCTTCTTTATCCGCTTGTAAAAGTCCTTGTATTATTTCGTTTACAATTCGTAGTAATAGCTTGATTACATTCCGAGTTAACAAATACTTATGGTGCTGACACACTGCTTTTTAAAAATATTTACATACCTACATTTTCTAACAAATGTTCGGAATTGTTACATTCTGTTAGTAATAGTTAAATGTTTCAAGTGCTCGTACACCGATGGAAAATGTTTACAAACATTTAAAACATTTAAAATATCGGCACGCTCGCAGTTTGGATTTACGTTCCGAGACATCTACACGAAAATTGAAGAAGATTTGCTCCTTGGATTAGCTTTTATTTTTTGTTTTAAAAAAAGAAAAAGCGTGATATCTATAACTGATATTTATAAAATGCTCTGAAAATAGAAGTTGTACTTAGTGTTCATGTTTCTTACTTTTTCCCTACCCTCCGAATACTAGCTCAGATCTTATCAAACGTAGTGCTATTAAAGAGATATTAACAAACGTAGTTTTGCCGAAAACAAAACGTTCCACCTAAAATTACTTTGAATTGATAAAATTAAAAATCTTCCTCAAGCAGTTTTATTTGAAAGAACTACAAGGAAATATAATAACGGTGCGAGTGAAAAGTAAAAAAAATAGAAGGCAACAATATAACCCAGAGCGTAAAAAATCATTTGAACTTCGTTACAACAAAACAATATTTTATTCATAACCTAAGCCAGTACATGCCCGCTCTAAGTCTAGTATAGTCTGGAATAGCCTCTGTTGGTCCGACAGCAGCAACAGCCGGGCATCTGTCGTACAAGTAGCCACTTACAACTTGCCTTATAGTTTTCTCATTAACTTTTGACAACGCGCAATATATTTCCGGTAAACTTTTTCTCTCACTTTTGTAAAGGATTTGTGTACCCATATCATGACAGGACTTTACCGAGCCTTCAATATTTTTTGCAACTTCCAACTTCATCGTATTTACGCCTCTTTCTACGTCATTTAACAAAGTCGTTGTGCAAAGATGCATCCATCGATGTTGCACGTTTGCTATCATATCTTCTATTGACATTAACTCTGTTACCATATATATACCCCAAAGACCCACATCGCCATACGGAATGTAGAATGATTCAAAGTTGTCACATAGATTAGACGTAGCTGCGGCTTTGGCTAATACAGATGCATGCCTTTTAGTTCCGCCCTGGGTTTTACTCCAGGAACCAATAATATAAGATGCTAATAGCATAATCAAATAATCAGCACTTCTATATCCAGGCGCTTCTACTGCGATGGCGACGTGTACAAATGGCATTGAATCATCTCGATATGTTACCTGCGATCCGGTGAACCGTTGAGGCGGGCAGTAATGTACAACAGAACTTGCTTTAATATTACCAAAACACGCCTCAGCACTGCTTACCATATCGTTGTGTTTCACTGCACCCGAGGTAGCCAATACCAATCTGGCAGGATAGTAAAATTGTTGCATGTAGCTTTCTATAACGTGTTTATTAAATGTTTTTATATTTTTAGAAGGTCCCATCACGCTTCGGCCCATTGGTGTGCCTTGAAAGGCAGTTTCATGCAAAAAATCGGACACGATTACTTTAGGATTGTTATCAGCTTCCAGAGACTCTAACTCAAGCAATGATTTTGCTTTTTGTATTGCGTCCTGGGACAATTCAAGTTCGGTAACAATTTTTGACAATATCGAAACCATATCGGACACATTAGCTGTTAGACACTTCGCTGAAAATACTTGAAATTCTCTGGTAGTCTTAACTGTCATTTCAGCCCCAATATCAGCGAGGTTTTCTTCCAACTTTTCTTGGTCCATTGTCCGAAAGCCTCTATACGCCATATATTCAATAAAATGTGTAATCCCATAATTTTTAGGTTGCTCATAGACCGGTCCAACTGCCACAAATAAAGCAACACATGCTACTGGAGAATTAGATTCCTCTGTAGCCACTCTCATTCCATTGGACAATACGTTAATCTTAGTGCACGGGATAGAGGGCGCACCAGAGCCGAAATCAAATAAAGAATACGAACGGTTGCACATTTCTACCATTCTCATCATAAATCCAGTTAATCTAAATCTGTGCATCGTTTTAAAACAGTAACAATTAATCTACAACCGGAATATTCTAATAAAAGTTATTGTCAATAAATGACACGAAAAATTCTTTCACACATAATATTGCTTTACGTCAAATATATGACACAATTTATATAAAATGACTGTCAATTGCTATTAAAACAATAAATGTACGCATTGGCCGATTTTTACGTCGTCGCCGTTTTATATAATATATAGGTATTACATTCGATTAACATAGTATATGGAAAAAATAAACAATAGACACTTTTGGATATGTCACAGTCAACTAGCTTAGTCAGGATTTTAGTTAACAGCCTAGGCCGTTAACTAAATGCCGGCATTCAATTATATAGTTGAATAAGAACCAGCCATTTCATTGAGCATAACGTTTAACCACATTGCTGAACGTCGTATAATTATATTGTATTTTGGTGATTGCTTAGGTTAGGTTATCAGGTCAGGTTTGGTTTGGTTTTGTTTGGTATGTTTTGGTTAGGTTAGGTTAGGTTAGAATCACTTGCTTGAGTCTTGGTCGGTCATTTCCAACGGGCTAACATTCAATACGTCATGTCGTTATACGTTGAGTGAATTAACTATCGGCCTAGTCATTTAATTGGATGACGGGGTTTAATGAACGGCCTAGGTGTCCAATTGGCTGATTAATTTAACTAGATAGCTGCGACATATATACTAATTTATATATTACCCATCATACATTAAGTACCTATTTGAACGTTTATTACCTACATCTGTTTTGACGTGAAGATAGTAAGTAAAAAAGCAGGCAGGTGTATATACAGATAACCGTTAACGTGTACAAACAATTACATATATCCAAACTATGAAAAAAGTATAACCTATTTAATTCACATAATATTAACATGTCATGGTATTTACGAGTAATTTTTCTATTAGTGACATTTGACGTTTGATGGATTGACATATGAAACACTTATTGTAGCTTACTTGTTAAAAATAGATCACTCTAAAACTCATACAACTCTAAAACTATGATCCGGCATATTACAGCATTATTGTCGTCGTACAATCCTTTAAAACAGTTAATACGGTACAAATGTTTTCCGGTAAATTTCACAAATTATCTTGAAAGTCTCCCAACCGTTCAATTTAGTAAGCTATCGAATGGTTTCAATATTGCTACGGAAGAAAGAGAAAGTTACAATGCCTGCATTGGTTTTTTTTCCGATTCAGGATCAAGGTATGAGAGTCCAGACGAAAATGGGATATCGCATTTCTTTGAACACATCACATTTAAAGGTACTGGATCAAAAAGTAAAACTGTTGTTGAAGATCAAATGTCCCAGACTGGAGCTAGGTTCAAATGCTATACCACTCGAGAAATGGTTGGATATTACGCAGAATGTTTGAGTGAAGATGTACCATGCGTTTTTGAAATATTAGCCGAATGTTTATTTAAAAACGCTTTTTCACTGTCGGAAATTGAGCTGCAAAAAAATATTGTATATCTGGAAATGCAACAACATGACAGAAGTAGCAAAGATTTCCTAGATGATTATTTGCATTCTGCGGCTTTCCAAGGTACTCCGTTAGCTCAATCTGTTATGGGACCAACGTGCAATCTTTACAAATTTAACCGAGACGCAATATTTTCTTATCGTGCAAAAACTTCAGATCCAAGTAGAATTGTGTTAGTAGGCGTTGGCGGCATAAAGCATGAACAAATGCTGCAATTGGCTAGCAAATCCTTAGATAAACTATCAGGTGGAAAATGTTGTGAACCATACCCTTATCGATACACTGGTTCAGAAATTCGATATAGAGATGATTCGATCCCAGTGGCACATGTGGCCATGGCGGTCGAAGCACCGCCCTTTAATAGCGCCGATAATATTATAATGAGCCTGGCAGCCACCATTGTTGGCGGATGGGACAAGTCCCAAATAGGCGGGTTGGACCTTAGTTCTCGAGTCGCCCGCAGCGCTTCCACGTCCCAATTATGCGAATCATACAAAGCTTTTAATCTCGCCTATAAAGACACTGGTCTTTGGGGAGTGCAGTTTATATCCCCGAAACTCGTAATAGATGACATGATTGCGGTAATACAGGACGAATGGATGAGACTTTGTACTATTATTACAGACGGAGAAGTACAGAGAGCGAAACAAGAATTAAAAACTAGAATTCTTACGAATAGCGAAAGTTCTGTCAAAACATGTAAGGCTATTGGGCGTTGGATACTGTATAATAAGTGCAAAACTTCACTTTATGAAAGATTATGTGCGGTAGATGCAATAGAAACAAAACATGTAAAAGAAACCTGTTATAAATATATCTACGACAAATGTCCAGTAATGGCCGCTGTTGGTGCCACTGAAAACGTGCCAGATTACACGAGACTAAGGGCAGGGATGTACTGGTTGAGATATTGAGATATCTTTCCAAGACATTAATATTGGTTCAGAAAATAAAAAATGATTATTACTTAAATTTGATTATTTCTGCTATGTTATAAATAAACTTATGAAAACAACAATTTCGTTTATATCTTCATAATAAAGACCTAGTAATTAAGTGTATCTCATTTACCTACACGTTTATATATGGTAATATAAATCGTTTTCCTAATCTAGTTTTACTATTATCGAGGTTAGGTCTGTAGGATTAAACAACCAAAAAGTTAAGACATGATATCAAGGATGTAAGAATTGAAAATAAAAACATCTACAAAGCCAAGCAAATTGGACAGTACGAGGTGATCGGTGATCAATAACCTTGCTAAGATCGGAGATGAAAGATTGCCCAAATTTTAAGCAGAACGGTACCAGCCTTGCCACGGCGTACCAGCTTGGCTCATTATTATTGACCCTATGCATTAGTAGTCTTTTCCTTAGCTTTTAAAGGCTCTCCTGTTTAATGAGAACGAAATCCCCACTATCACCTAAGTGATCTATTTGAGAAACATTTAAAGGGAAATACTGTAATCATTTCCTCGTTCCTTTCTACCTAATTTGATCCTCGGTTCTCGCACAGCAAATCAGCAAAGGTTTTCGTGTGTTCATTAACTTTTATAGAAAAAAATGAAACCTGAACGCAAAACATCAGTGAATCAGATTCGTAAATTATGATCAAAATGAACTTGAACTTAATTACCTTTAAGTTTGCTTATATATATTGCCGATTAGCCTATTAATTGAAACATTACTAGGTCGTACTGTTAATACACTGCCCAAAAATAGAATTAAAAGAATTAAAGACTAACAGATAAAGGTATGTTCACAGAAAAGGTTTCAGAAATAAAAACAACCACACACATTTATAATTTATTACTCGATATAGACCTAATACAAAAATATAAAAAGATTTGAGTATAAAGGGTGGCGTACCGACAGTATAATAAATTTTAGAATAACGTAATCGATAAACCAATATATACACACAGGTCGAGAACGTTGGAATGTAAACACATGGCATTTCCGGGCATTCTGTTCACTACAGCTTTAAACATTTATGGCAAATTAATATCAAAACGAAAACTAGTATTCTATATACTTTTGGTTATAGATATTATAGGCACACATTTGAAATAACATAATGTAGAGATTCCTGTTGGTACAATCCGCCAAATATAAAAGACTCACCAGTAACGTTAGTCATTCATTCGAAAGAACAATTTTACACAATGTCTTTTTAGTGCTCTTGTAGTCGTTTTCGTCTATTTAAACAATTGAGAAACGTCCAATAACATAACATTTGTTTTAGGACTAATAAACAGATTGTACATAGTTATAAACACCCGGATATGCCACAAAAAGAACACGTTTTTGACAAGACTATAAGAATAATATATAAATACATGGGAATAAGTAACATATTAATAGGCCCAAAAAAATCGATCGGGGTCTTGGTATTGTGATATTTTTAATTCCTCACAAACGTGTACCGGACGATGTTTACGATTAATATCTAATGATACTTTCTCGTGTCAAATTGTAGCTACATAAATACCACTGAAGCCTTTAATAATCAACGGTTACTATAATTCGTTACACATGTACTCGGACATTAAAATTCAATTATGTACTTATTCCCATAACCGTGTAAAAAAAATAGAGAGCGTTTTAAATAGAGATTTTTGTAAAAAAAAGGCTACATAAACAAAATCATAATCGTGGACAAAATATTCGTTGTAAACTCAGATTACGCCGTGGGATTAAGAGTTACATTAAATTACTTAAGACGCAAATCATAAGAGCATAACTACTGTATGCGTATATTTAAAAAATAAAGACCGCGAACTCGGCTTGCGGCAGTGACACCCCATATTCAATTACCCGCCTTTCTTTATTCGAACCAAACCGACTACAAATCTTGACAAACCCTTTACAATCCCATGAGCGCTTACAGGGAACCTAGAGTGAGCTTGCTCGTGCAATATTGTTGCCAGATGTTAAAACTACCAGTCCACGTTGAATTTCAGCATCACAAACAACAAACTTTCAGTTCCTAACGATTTATCGTGATACGATCACATCTCGCCGTCTACAGTCGACGCCTTACAATTATCCTACTTCCGTTTAGAGGGACATCAGTAAAGTGACGTGATGATATGAAACATCCGATCAAATTTATTGTTATCCATTAGATTACATCCAAAATATTATTAGGTTATTGCAATTACACTAATTCAAACGTATCACATCGACATTGAATGTGAGACATGAATCATTCATCACGTTACTCTAGTACGGGACCCTTTCGCTACAGATTTAGTTGGACATAAAATCGATACTATCTCGAACTCATCTATCGGCAGTCTATTAGCTGCGTCTGTTATATTTTTATCACATTGTTTACACTTAGCAAGCAGCCATACATTAAACATTATCCATACTCCCTCGGGACGAACAATATATCACTGCGCATAAACCTTGTTTTAAGCCTTACCTTTGAAGAATACTGGCCAATTAAAAGACGACTTTGATTAATTATCTCTACACACTATGTCTAAATAATAAACACCGATGTAACCTTTACAGAATATTTGAATTCATCTTCACACTACTTCACACGTAAAGTAGATACAGCGAATGTAAAAATTGTGATTCCGTTGATTCTATCACTTGTAATGTAAATAATAAATCAATGTTCGTATCTAATACAATATAATATTTAAATGTGATGGTTTATCATCAGTTCTTATTACTAGAACCAATACGACATTCAGTCGTGTGTACTAAATGAAAATCTCTAGTTAAATAAATGCGGATGCTCTTATTGACGTGTTCATTTTTAATTGTAGATGTTTTCACAAGTGCTGTTTTACTGGCAATGACAATCTTTGTAATTATTAATGTTTTGCGATATCATAAAATACTTATTTAGCGTTCGTTCTCTTATTGTTTAAATTCGCTTTACTGTTAGTATTTAGATTAATTTTACTGTTATTTTTCGATATCGTGTTATTGTTATTCCTTCGATTTTACTGTTATTCTTCAGAAAATACATTATACAAAACAGAACATATTACAACACCGCTAATGCATTTATGTAAATAAACTTGAAAAAAAACTATTCGTCTATACAGAATATATACATATCAAGAAAAATAATGTAAAAAAAACTAAAACTATTCTCAGGATATACAAAAATAAAATGACTTAAAATGTCCGCGATCAGAGCAAATACTACCTAGTCGTGACAATTATTTCACTTAAAAATTGAACTAAACACGTCAATACGTGGAATATTTCCTCATTCTACGTCGAATCACAGTATTTCTTACTTGTTTTTCGCGCAACAATTATTAAAATCGGTATCGTAGAAACTATGAGCGAAATCAATATAGTCCGTAAGGTACGGAGGACGAGTACCGAAACTCTATCACCTTCAAATATGAATAAAAGTCACATCGTTTAAAGGATTTACATGTCACCCGAAATATACTTGGATATTACGAGCTCGTGTTTATTATCTAGCTTTTAAATAGTCGAACGAATAATCGATTTGCGAAATGTTGAACCATTTGTACAGATGCTTAAGAAATAATAGCAGACTAAAAAATTAATTCCACAATAAGTTAATAAGTGGTCTACACTTAAAATTGTTGAAGTTCCTCAGAGTTTTGACACTTGTTATACCCTGACACATATGAACGTCAATTTTAAAACACACTACTGAATAATTGTTATATTTAGTGCAATTACGTTAAATTGAAACATCCAACGGACTAACACGTCCACTACGACACCTATAGAATCGTATACACCACATTGACCTAACAATGAGACTTACATTATTTTGGCGAAGGAAATCTCTGGTAATGGGTGATTGTTGTATTAAATAAACAAGTGCGCCAATAGTGAATGTTCATAGTCCGTAAAACACGGGAAGATTACAAACACTACAAGTATCGATTATAAGTATTATACTGCAAACATTACACCAACTGTTATATTCCTTACTCTACGCTTCTTACACACTATGACACTTAAACTAAGTATATGTCATGGAAATAGACCAGTAAATAAATATAGATATTTGAGCACGAAGTAAAATTTAATTCGTTTTTATATAAATTAATATAGCGACAAAAATATGGAATGTAAAAACAAAGAAACATAAAAAAATTGCGTACACACAATAAGATGGTACCAAATCAATTTTGTCGTGACATAATTAAACATCGAAATATACAAATATCTTTTTTATTTTTTCTTTGTTTTTATTTTCTGTTTAAAATTAACTAAAAAATGTTAAAAAAAAAACAATACGCGGGTGCATGTACTCGTTATTGGGATGTTGAGAATTTGAGTTGTCTACAGAAAAATAAAAAGTAATCGATAAATCCCGTAACGATTGACTAATCGTTGTTGGTAACTGGAAATATTGTGGTTTAGTGAAATATAAACATTATCGAAACACGAGCTCATTCCTACCTTTATCTATCTAACTTCTCATTTAAATAACAAAGGACAACAAATACCAAGCGGTGTTTCTCGCGGAGGTGGAACGCATCTTATCAGTATTGTTAAATAACGGACTTTGTTATTCAGCAACACACACTTTAGTATCCCAATACGGAGCGCACACACCGCACTATTTGGAATGTTCACAGTTACAAATGTAAATATATTATCGCCACGAAAAAATATTTGGCCACACACATAATGAGTATTAATTAGACCGAGAACTTACACAAACTAAACGGCTTGAGGACACGCCGTCCCCATCTCGGAACCTAGCGCCGGGGGTTCAATATAGGCACCCTTGTTTCCGACACATACTACAAAGTAAGAGCATTGGTATAAAAAAAATTTGGTAAAAAAAACATTATAAATGCTATAACTATAATACACCAAATCATGGAATGTACTTTTCGTAAGCTTCTTAATAATCTCCTTGAAAGTCTAAAGTAAAAAAAAAAAAAATACAAAATGACAACTAACTCTAAGAGTACTTATATAAATATCGTTTATCGTAATAAATGTTAAAGTGACGTTTGTCGTGGTTGATTATGCATACTTACATCTAGTGGAATGTAAAGTAAATAAAAATTCTTAGCATGACAAGAGAAATATGTTAGTTATAATACCTTAAATGTAATGGTTAGAAATACCCAAACCTTAGTAAAATACATCAAATAATAAAATTGGACGTATTAAAAAAAAAATCTCATTTTTGTTCATTTCTACCATAATCGCGGCACAAATATGACGTACAACCGGCGGAAATGTGAAATGTGCTACGTGTCTTAGAACATAAATCAGTCCTGAATCATAACGGCGCGAAATACACTTTGGACAACTTCTATGTAAAATTCTATGGCAGACAAAATCATTTGTTCTAAATAGAGGCGGAACTTCGATCTGTTTTAGATTAGACGAAAACCTAAAAATATATAATATGAATAATAAAACAGCTTCAAAAAAATAAAATAAAAAACGCGATACCGCTCCATGAGCATGGACCTGACATCGGACAACTCCTCGCCGTGTCCGGTGTCCACGTGTTCACCTCCTCCTTCGAAGAGAGCTAATGACTATTATACCTTCCGTATCCGACTTCAAAACGATGGGACAAGTCTTTCTAATATTAAAGCTTCAAAACGCTGGTAAAGCAAAACCAGAACAATCAGACCTATGTCGTCAACGACTCGATGACTACTAGCCAAAATTCGTCAATTGAAATAATCGGTTCTTTACCTAAAATTTTTATCTCAGCCCATCTGAATATTATCATTGTGAGATGCCAGAAACATTTACTCGATAGGCTTTGCCACAAATAAAACTATGGTGAACAAAAAAAAATGACAATATCTTACTAAAACAGTCGTTTCAAATTGAGGTACGAAATTTTCTTAAGTTACCTAACAACCCTTGTAATAAACGTAATTAATAAAAAAAAAGAATACATTATTACTGGACTAAATTATACGTATAAAAATTGTTCTGCTCTACTCGAAACGTTACTTAAATGTGATCTTAACAATAGAAACTTAAAAAACTAAGTAAAGCATATGTTTATAGATGAATATCATACACCATATCGTATTTGTACTACTTAGGTCATGCGAGAAAAATGCACACGGTCGTAGGGGGCGGCGGCCACGGGCTGCCGGCTCGCGCCCACTGAATTTAGATGTAACTTACTTTTTGTACACTCACATTTCAATGGCAACGTTACTATTAAAACCTAATTGTTTCAATTGAGCTGCCTAAACTTATATACTTGTACTTTCAAGTTTGTATTAAACGCCGGAGCGACATGTAGCAATCGAACCACAACGCGATGAATAAATAAAGTACACACCTTAAACTAAAATTTGAAAAATAAAAAAAAAATATAATCCTGATAAAAAAATACTCGTCGAAACGTAATCGTTATAGCGTTATAGAATCGTTGCTTTGTGGGCTAATGTCGAGATTCTATAATGGTTCTTTGAGGAGCTGTATCACGAACCATTCAAAGTGAGGCGGCGCAAAAACATTCGAAATTAATTATTAATGCATACACAGGATGCGCCATCTGTCGAACTTAAATTACAATAACGGAATGGACATAAATGCTAAGTACAATAAAGAGGCAAAATACATTTGGATCACACGATCTGTCCATGATGACTAACGACGCTAAGACGCCCAATGGAAAAGAACAAAGACGATGGAAGAGGGTGGAAGATAGAAGAAGACAGAAGCTGCTTTGACGGCATCGCTAGCTGCCACTAATGGCAGTAAAAATGGTTGACACATTTATCTTCACTCAACACTACACTAAAATGAACTTTAAAGGAATCACTTTCTAAGACACATCGATAAATAATGACCATCGAGTTCTACAAAACAATCTTAATCTGGCACTACAACATTTAATACTAGAATGATGCTAAAACACTACGTAATTCGATTAGTAAATATGGATATCCGAAAAAACCGTCCGTGTATCATACGACTCTAGTAATTACTATATTGGAATGTTACTGCAGATACATACTCGTTTAATTTGTTACCTAACAATCAAAATATGAGTACATACAGTCATGTAATCCTGCGTTGAAATCCTGCCGATATTTCGATGGGAACTTTTAAACTATTTTTAAATACGGCATATATGAAATTAAATGCCATTAATATAGACGACAAAGGACACTACGAAAGCATTAACACCAATTATTAAACGTGTAAATATTTGAATACTTAAGTAATGTTATTTTTCTATAGCAAAATAATGTTCGTTAAGCCGTTTTAATTTATATCGTAACTAATGTGTTCGAGAGTATGACCATAATATACGTTTATCCTGTACTGGTATGGTTCCGCGGCTAAACATTCGAGCGATTCAGCGACCCGTACGAATACATTTCTGTTAATATTTTAAATAGTCTTTGCGCGTTGTCACATCCGATGAATAACCCGAGCTTAGTAGAAGCCAATGCGATAATATACGTTTTACTCATCGATTGTCCTTATAATTATCGGACATCAGCTTCTGGTCTAAGTCCGGTCCGGCATACCAGTCTCAAATAAGAAGTATGATAACGTAACATCATGCCTGTAATCCCCGAAGGGATAGGCAGAGGGGTGTACTACACCCCCACGTTTCACCAGTTACGTTTAGGTCCCATGGAATAGGTGGTGAGCCTATTGCCATACACCGGGCA
>DWME01007276.1:0-12775 GCA_018244795.1 Parelbella ahira ahira
CGCTCTAGGGGAGGCCTATGTTCAGCAGTGGACAGTTATAGGCTGATGATGATGATGATGGCATGAAAAAAGGTCTGATGCCGCACTTATTAGGTACTCTGCTTGGAAATATATGCAATAATTTTATACAACGCCGATACAAAACGAATGTTGGACGATTGTTTAAATGAAGTTTGCGACGTCGTTAGCGACGCACAGACCTAGTTTATCAATAAAATACTTGTAAATTAGATTTCCTGATTGACCTTCATTCGAACGAACCGTTGGGATCATTTATCTAAAATTATATGTCACATAAAATGGCTTAAAATTGTCATAAAAATAAAGCCTAAAACATGGCACTTAATATTGGTTTTTTAAACTTCTGTACCTCCAAAAACATTTCTTTTCTTTAACTGCTCCATATTCGGACGTACTCCACATGTAGGTTAATAAATTTACCTCACTTTGAATAAATAATGGGACATACGAATGATTAAATGTCTTAAAAAAAGAAGACATATGGCGCGTGCTTATGGAGAGTGGCGTCATTTGCGGAAAAACTCCCCTCTCGTGACGTATGAGCCCCATAAAATCTGTCCTTCCGCCATTATGGAAAGTCGTGGATGTAACTCAGGGAAGTTATTCAAGAGCGCCGCGTAGCGGAAGTCTGGGCTAGAGACTGAATAAAAAATACCAGCCAGACCCCGTCAGTTTTACTGAGCGCAGTTGTAATACTGACACGTGATTTTTGCTATTAATGTTAAAGTTACATAATTTACTGTGTTCTGAGCTCGATTATGAGCCCATTACTTTCACCTCGATATGCCAACAAAGACGCACACAATTTTAAAAATATATCTTGAGATCTGTTTCACATAGAATATACATTAATATACATTAATGCACATCATAACATGTGGCAATTATTATTTTCTAAAAGGTCTTAAAATTGCTGATGAAGGAGATTTATGAAGGTTTTTTGCACTTTAATCGGCAGGTTAACTTAGGGAATTACTTAAAGTTTGGTAGAGAATTTTGAACGATATCGGCCAAGACTAGTTAGCAATTTATATTTAACAGTGCAAATACCCCTCATAGTGCTTAAAGTTTGAAAAGTGACAACGGAAGGTACATGTGAGAAGTTGTTTTCATCAGCATAACATGATTTGTCGACAAATATTTGAGAAATATGTTGCTTTTCTATTTTTTCTAGTCGACTATTAGTGACGATGCGCTTACGTTTCAACGAGACTAAGTCCAACAGCCCTCTGCTCCAGAGCTGAGCTCGTGGCAGCAGTACGCCGCGCGACACACGTCGCTCACTGCTAATCTCCGGCAGCTAATTTACTGCTCGTGCGATTAAAGTGTCTCTTGTCTCTTGTACTCGCACTGGATTGAATTATTAGTACTGCTCCAAGAGATCTCTCGACCGCATCGCGACGTGCAAAGCTGTGTGTATTCAGTGTCAAAATGACTGACAAAGTTTGATTGATCGTTGGAGAGAGCTTAGCTCCTTCTTTGTATTACTCTAGCAGCACGCAACCCACACAGTACTAATAGTATCGAGTCCTCCCCCCAGCCCGGCGCCGCTGTAGGTACTCTGGCAGTGTTTTCCCTGAACTTTTGATTTATTCCGCTGCGGTGACAGCTAAATTGCATTCTTGTTCGCTCGCAGCTTGTAATGTTTAATTTAAAGAAGTTTCTGCGAATTTGGAGTTGAGAAACAATGATTTATACGAGATTGGGCAGAGAGGCGAGCAGTTTACTGGCGCTGTTTTAACGACAAACCAGCTGATTTTAAAAAAGCTTCTTCGCTCAACAGGTGACATATTTTATTGACAATTCATTATGTCATTTTTCGTTTTTGTTTAGTATTAATAGTTCAGAGTAGTATTTTTGTTAGTAACCACCGTTACAAGTATTAGACCGTTAAGAAATTCTGTGAAAAATAATTAGATGAATTGAAGAATATTAAATACTGGTCACATCAGTCAACATTGCTACAACACCGAGCGCAGCCAGCCGCCGCGCATCACACGCGAGGCCCGGAGCTGGTCGAACTGAGAATTAATGAGGGCACAGTTTATTAAGTGCACCGTTTGTAACAACTTTATCACTCTCTCTAATGGCTCACGACAATGTTTAATAACGCAATAATAAATGAGACTTAATAATTAACGCGCTCTTCTCGGGGCGGAAATATTTCTGAAATATGGCCTCTACAGGCGACCATTAAAGGCAGATACGTCAAGTGCTAGCGCGGGTGGAAGGTGAGCGCACCGGCGCGCACGCCGCAGCAATAAATTTACATGTATTTTGTATATTTTACTTGATCACTGCGGATGACTTAATGGATGTTAACGGCAGAAGTGCTCAAAGTCGCACAACGCACCGCTCTCTGGCTCCGTACGTTCGTGCGGACTCCAACCGCAGGCCGCATTGCAGTCGCATATATTTCATTAATGAACCCATTTCGAAAAGCGTTCATAATAGATCGCTACCAGCGACGTGGACCTGAGCGCCGCGGACACCGAAACAGATTCAATGTTGAGTGTTTTCAAGACATTTCATAAACTAACTACAATAATAAATAAATTACTATATTTGCAATGTACTCATGTTGCATAACACCTGAAAAAATATTTTGTTTTAATTCAACAATATTACGAATATACAATTTTCGTGCTTTTCTCGAACTTGTCTGTCCAAATTTATATTTAAAACATTGTCAAGATTGTTATATTAATGAATATAGTTTTATATTATTTGACAATTCTGCTTATTTGTGTAGCACAATAATTGTAGATGCTCCCCAACTAGTATGGGGGTTACCAGCAAAAACACTTCTAAAGAAGCGTGTGATGGACTGACACCGGCTGATGTTGATGAGTTTTTAGACGTTTCTTTGTATATAAGTCATTCGGAATCGCGCCGCGCATGTGCCGCCATATTATAGACAAACGAGTTGACACGTGGAGCGGCGGCAGGCAGCGCTGAAGAGGCTCGCAGCCGCAGAGGCTGTGTTAAGAGAAAAATGAGAAAAGTGACCCGACGCGTGTCCCGGAATATGTTGACGAATAGATGTGGTATGCCAGTGGCTCACTGGCGGAACACGTGCCCGACGTTAGCTGGCCACTCCAGCGGTCCATCGCTGTGCATAAAAGCTCATTGGGCCACCTACGGTCAGTCGCACGAGCTTCAGCGTCCTAAATTAGTTATCTTAGTACATATTTACTCACACTGGCAGTAAGACCCTCTCCACTGGAATAACATAAAGCAATCACAGTTGCTTAGTAGCTAAATTAAGTGCAGTAGGGGTGCGCAGTGTAGAATCTTCTATAATATATAAGACGTATATAATTATTGTAAAACAGGTTATGGGCGTTCCATTCGCGAAAACAATTATATTTTATTATTAGCGGGAACTGATAGACAAGTTCGTATTACTACGTATTAAACATGCCATCCAAGATAATCGCTGCGAACAAAACGATTATAGTTTACAAGGAAACATTAATTTCGTACCGAGAACTATTACCTGTCGTCAAACAGAAAGGTATTTACTGGAGTGCACAGAACGTGATTCGCGAAACGCCTGATAGCGTTATAATCGCTTTGTGTCTCATAAGTGTACAGTCCACCACTCGGGAACAGTCGGAGTGCAGCTGCTCGCCGACAGCGATGTGCCGGCACGGCGCAGCCAGACCCGTAGGCGACGTACATTCGGACGCAAGTCTCCACATCGTAACAATATTTAACTGCGCCGCAAGACTATAGTAAAAATAGAAACTGGGTATGCTGTGACAATTCAAATCGCTCCCTAGCGAGTTTTATTTTCTCCGCGGCGACACGTGCGTTACATGAAATGCGTTCCACTATTCTCCATCCACATTTTGCGAAGCGAGCGTAACAACGTTGAGATACATGTCTATTGTCGCGTTTAGATATGTCAATAAAGCGAGTAGTTATTTACTTAAGTCATTATTAAAAATAATATTCAAACTTCAGAATGATATGAAAGTGACATCCTATGTAGGTATGTATATTTAAGAATGGAGTTGTGCAAATATAGTTTCAGTCACAGAACAGTTCTGTTAATGGGACGGTAAGAAAGTGTATTTCAAGGAAAGAACACCACGGAAACGACTTGATAAGATTAAACACCCGCTAAAAAAGGAATAAGCGTTCAAGCCAATCCACGGCTTTGTACGGATCACACGATGTAGTCAATTAAATTTGACTACCTCCTCATATTCTTTTCTTCTTCCACTGCACACACTCACCTTGCCTTGTCCTTGTGTCGTGGGTGTATGCCAAATGAGCAAGTCGACGCACTCACACATCCACACAGACGTTTAAATTCCGCGCGCATTGTACAAAACTGTCGCCGCCATTTTCATATCGAGCCTGAGGCTGTAATTGCTGCAATTTTAGTAATCGCCCGTGCGCGTATCTCTTTATACAATTATTATGTATTCTCGTAAAAATTTATGCTGTAAAGCACATTAACAGTGCTATTGCAGTATTTCAAGATGTACATATCCGCAACCTGATGGCAAGCTTCTACGTCAAAGACAGCCGTAGTGATTGAAGTACCTTGTTCTCAAATCAAATACAACTAGTTTTATTTATAATAAGCGAACAATGTTGTAGTTACAATTGACCGATTTTGTACACGTCTGTTGCAGTGGTAGTTTAGGTGGAAAATGTACACGGAAAAAGCGTTCAGTGCTCTTTTATAATAACCAAGTATAAGTCGTCAGTTAGGCACGGAGCGCACGGGCCGGTGCTTCACGCTGAGCCATATCGGAGTTTTCGTGCCTTGCTGTTATTATAATATAATTCTTTAGCTTTATATCAATATAAAATAATACTATTAATAGAATTCTTGTCACATGTGGTTATTCATTTAGGTATGCACATATTCTGAGGTAGGTACTTATAACAGATTAAGAAAATGTAAGAGTCAATGGCGATACCACGGTGCTCGGAAGCAATGTGATCCGGCTACGAGCGTAACACGATGACGACAGCGCAAATTTAAAAATGTATTGAGAAATTAATAATTTACTCCTGTCTTCCGTTCCTTTTGGGGATAGAAGCTACAATATTGTAAGTGATGGTTATTCCGAAATTCGTAATTTATCCCGTGTTTTCCTTTGGGTATGCGAGTAATATCCTATGGACGGGGCGGTAATGAGCGCCGGCAGCGGGCCAGGGCCGCCTGCTCGTTGCGCTCATGTAATTATATCAATTCTAATTGCCATGAATACGAGTAACTTCCTATCATTGCCTTAACGAGAAGCACGGATTAATAAATTATTAGTTGCCGTGACAAAAACATTATTGCTGCACAGACAAGAGCACTTGTAAAAGAATCATCATAACCGAAGTATTAATGTTCAGGCAAGCACGCGTCCATGCACCACTGTAATATACTGTACCTGTCCCAGTGCTGGACCCTCGTCAAATTATGTTCAGAGGCGAATCTGTTAGCCAAAGAGGCAAGAGCTTTTGAAGTAAAGGGAGACAAGAATAAATATTCAGTAATAATATGACAGCATGTATAAGTTACCATAATTGGAATACTTGCAAACCAAATATGTGTGCAGAGAGGAAGTAATGAAATCATGATGTCCTCGGGGCTTCAGTGGGCGGCCAAAAGCCACTAGTTAAATCAAATGCATTATGAATGAAGTTTCAATTAGTGCGTATTTAACAGCGACCGCGGATTGCCGACACGGCGCGCACGTTTCATGTACAGGTTTTGATCACATAACTGTTGGATTATATTAATTCAATGGTAATATTGTGAAAGGCGCAGAGAAGATGATGACAGTCCGTGGTTCAATCTACTTTGATACGTTTGCTGGTAAGGTGATTAAAATAAGGTTATCATACCAAATTCTAGTTAGCAGAAATTGATAAATAAGCTATTGTGCGAAATAGTGCTAGTGATTCAGTAGGTACGAACATCATGTTATATTTGTAATACGCAACATCAAAGGTCAATCATCTCCCGAAAAGACAGGCAGAGGAGTGTAGTACACTCCCACGTATCAGATGTTACATTATACGTTCCACCGTGGTATTGAGGGTGAATCTATCGCCGAACACCGGGCATTAATCCATATTCCTAGCTACTACTAGGAATTTAATTCTATATTATTCAGTCGAAACAAATACTCATGCGAACCACACGAATAGCAGAACGAGGCGAAATTGAACCCACGGCCCGCGGCTCGGCGACCAAGTTCTCTATCCTCCGGACCAATAGCTAATCGAATGTTGCACGAGGCAGTGCCCGTGACGTCACTCGTAGCGGCCGGCTCCTTTGTGTATGACGTTAGGGGTGTTGTGGCGCTTGTCACTGCGGTGTTCGCTAGACCATAAGCAAGTTTCACATAGAAATACTTGTCAATATACAGAGTAATCTCTGCTTGGGATTACTTGTCGCTTGAAAAGATGCTTGGCCGCTTAATTTGTTGAGTTCTAACTCGACTTGTATTGTAGTCATATCTATATTGTATTGCTTGAAAGTTATCATCACTTTAATTGGCCCTCTACACATTTTAGAACATATTATGAGGAACTGTAAAATGTGTGCGCAGGTTTCCTTTCGACGTATTCCTTCACTGTTACAGTACAGTAAGCGGCGTTTAATCCAATAAACAAATATTGTCAGTATAATATTTTAATAATATGTCCAAAAAACTTTCATGTAAAATAAAACATAACAAACAATAACTCGAAAATAAAAGATATTAAATTATTCTTGTACATATGTACATTATGTATTCGTTCGTTGAGTGACCATTTGCCTTATTAACGGTACCAGCGATGCAGGCGAGGTACAGGAGACAATACTATCTTAGGATATCTCCACAACCGATCTTAAACTAGGTAGTGTGTGAAGTGGACGTTGTAGTGCAGGTAGTGCTGTGTTCCCTCGGGCACGAAACAGACAGCGCTAATGCCAGCCATAATTTCGTGTGTATGGATGCTTACGTTGTCAATTAGTCCGTGTCAAAGAGCGGCCGCGCTGGAGCTGATGATCGTTTTATAGCATTACCCGTAAGCCACTTCGCGCGGCTGCCGGCCGAATTCAATTACGCCGCACATTACAAGTATCAAAGGGAAATCGGTTACGTTCCGCACAGCGCGGCCCGGAACAATAAAACCGATATTCTAATCGAAATAATAATTCACTCCGATGTGTTCATTATAGAACAATGAGTGCTTCGACTGAGAACCGTCGCTCGTCAATATCATTGTAAGGCTTTACTTACGCGCCAATAGTATTGAAATGCCTCTTTGCAATCTCAAGATAACTGCGTATTCTTAAGGATTATTTATCGTTACCAGGATCCCATTAACTTCTTTTAAAAAATATCTTTCTGCTCAACTGTACGTCTGGCACAAATTTGGGAACGGCTAAACTGAATTCAATGGGATTTACCGTGAAAGATAGAAGGATTCGTGGGATGCTTATATAGTAATTTTTATACCGAAAATATGTATATAAAAGTAAAAATTGAGAAACAGTTAAATTAAGTTCGAATTCACGCATCATTATCTTCCTAAATGGAGGTATAAACATATATGTATGTTAGCTAGGAAAGACTTTTTAAATTAGTGAACGAGAAAGTGAACACTAATCACAGTGAAGTTTGTGAGAGATTGCCCAGGCACCGGTCCTCTGTGGATCAGGCCAAGTTGCCTTATATTCTGTGGCTCATAGCTGGTTAACGTTGCTGAACTGAAACGTATCCAACCAAGTGCTGAACTTCGGTAAGAAACGGATGGCATGTGAGTTATGTACAAACACGATACATTTTATAAGATTGTTCTATTAGTAAGTAAGAAAACCTGTGACATAAAAGGGATGCCTCAAAAAGTCCGCTCAATTAAGCGCAACCGACTGAATATTCAAAAACGTAAGTCAGGAACGCGCGGCGCGCTACTGCCGCCCGCGGTCGTCATTGATACTGTTTTAATGATTCATTACAAGCGGCGGCTGGTATATTCGCCGATAGTACACACGGAAACTGTCGCGTAATGGTTGTAGTTCTGGCTCGTGTCGTTTCGAAATAAGTGCTCCCGTACTGATCGTTGCTACAATATGGATTCCACAGTGGATACCATTATCACTGACCTCATTAAGTCAACGAATCCTATTGACGTCTTTGTCCAATCGTCTCGCTAACATGGAAAAAATCCACAATCATGTCACGAGGAAACCTGTCCGTTGTAAACCGTTTGTGGCACGTTTCGCAAGATCGAGAGACGGGTTTGCTAAAGCTCGTTGCCACATTCGCTTTGAATGAACAGGTTATGACCGCACCACAATGATCACTAAATTTTCGGTCTATAGTCGAAGTAAACGACGACTTGTTCCCCGTGAATAGCAAGAGCGTATTGCGTTATTGGATTTCACTATCATTTGTTGCTCATATTAGCCTTAGTTTATTCTGGCATGCACGAAATGCAGCAAAAAGCATATTATTAAATTCTCCTTACCCTTTGAGGAAGTGTTGGCTTAAGAATTATGTCGAGATTGAGTTGCCTTTCGCATAAAACATGAATCGTAGAGATGTGCAAACGTGCTTAGAAGTTAGAAGAAGTTTGAGAATTTGGTCGGGATGTGAACATCTAGGTACTTTCAGTGATGTTGGGTGTACAATGTAGCTGTGATTGACTCCGTGTAACTTTCACTAAAGGTAATTTGGATCATTTAGTGTATTACCTACTTGAAATGAAGAGTACTAGTGGTACCTTTATCATCGTCAGTTCTTTGAGGATGCAGCACTGTAATTGGTCTTGGGCTCTCATCCAGTTTAAGTGCATTCACACATATGCACATATATATGTATGTGTAGATAGATTCCTCTGGGCTCAAAGGCCATAAAGGACATTTTGGCGTAATGACTCTTAATGCATCGATACAATCAGGTAAAATTTTTATATATTGTTTTATATTCAAAATGGCAGTACTCCAAAAAATGTTTTTTCTCACCCTTACTTTTTGAGTGACTAAAAAAAATGTGACAACCAACCGGGCTCTAAATGACGTATCATCCGATTTCAAGTAGACGGCGCGGTAAAAGGTGTTATAAAGAACGAGTTTGTATTTTCTTGGGATCGGATAAGAAATTTTCCTTTGAAACTGTCATACTTGGTATTTTTAACACTATTTCGTTGAAACAGCCCGAATCCTATGCGCTTCTCTAATAGAAAGCGTTGAAATAATCCCCAAAACAAAAGAGTAACAGCTTGTTATATAATTTTTGGAAGCGCTTTCCGCCCCTTCTGTAAAGTCCGGTTTTGTTCTTTGTGTGAAATTTCAATAAGTGAACACTGTATGCATGTTTGTGTGTACAGGACTGTACGGTGCGGCGACAAATAATTAATGTATGCTAATACTAAAAAAACTAATATAAAATATTGTTTGTGCTGACATACTGTGATGACTACAAATTTACATAAATAATAAACGTCAGTAATTTTCACAAAAAATATTTCACCTCCATATTATGTATAACGGTCAGAAAAACGATAAACGTTTGAAAACCGCTTAAAAATTCTAACTCCAACAATTTGAAAATACCACCAAAAGGGTAATGAGAGAAAATAAATACAATTTTATGTGGATATTCCAATTTCCGAGTGAACAGAGAATCTCTGGCTCAACAGCCGCGGCTCAGAAACCGACAGCGTGCGGCTTGCCGCTAGATGCTAACGTTCACTTGCGATACATTTCTTCTAATATCGTCAACTCAGCATACGCGGGGCAGCGTGTTGCGGTCAGCGACGCGGCTCAAACTATCGACGTTTTTATATCTATTTTACGTGTACAATGCGCGAGGTACAAACTTACCTCACGCTAGCGTCCTTTACTGGTACCCTGTATTTTAGTGATTGAGACCGTTGGAAAATTTTAATTACACATGACATCGACTAGCGTAAAATTCCTTTACCTTGTTGTCATTGTTAGTTGCCGCCGAACACGAGAGAGAAAGGAAGGTCATGCCGCCAAGAAGCCGTTCGCAGTTGAAAGAGCAGGCTTTACAGCAGGTTTATTTCATGCGTACCTACTTCACGTTTGAGCACAACTAACCGAATGTCAATAACCCAAAATCCAGTCGATGTGGGCGGCATATTATTTTTTCCTTTCTCTGACATTTCTGACGCAGTAAAATTTCAGAAAGCGCTGATCGCGAAGTATGTGCCGTAAGTAGGACAGTTTAGAAACATCACGCGGGGAGTGCGCCGGCCCGCGCGCTCCAGTAACCCCCACCCTCCGCAACAGCCATATGGAACGACTAATGTTTTGGACCTATAGTATCCCGACACGTACGAACAATGTTACATTCATAATCAGTTTGGTGATTTGCTTTAATACGTTATTTACTAAACTAGTGAATTCTTGAATGTATTAATCTTATAATTGTTAATGTATAATTTACAATTAAATTTCAATGTAATAAAATTATTCAAAATATAATGTATGATGTACATGTAATTGTACGTTATAATTGAACAAAATATAAAGTAGCGCATCGCGCTCGGCTATGATTGCGGGAACATTAGTTTAAGAATGTTCTTGTAAAATATTAAGATATTACCGTGTGCTCTGTATTGGTGGACATTGAATAAGTAAATTCTTCTTTAGTTCCTTTTTTACATAATTTATTACTTGACTGCCTCGTTGGATTGGCCCGGAATTCGATCCTCTATTCGGCTACTATCTGGTTTTTCTAACTCGAAACTCCTATTCGTGGCTTGAAGTCTGGATTTGAGTCCTGTGTATATAAATGGGCTACCCATTCCACAGTGGAACAGAAACGTAACTAGTGAATTAACGTGGGAGGGTACTACACTTCTTTGTTTACCCCATCGGAGAATACAGGCACGATGTTATAGTTTTGTTTTGTTACGTTAATTACTATTAGCAAAACATTTAGCATTACGTTCGTCGTTTATCTAAATATCTCTACTTTATCACTAATGTGTGACAAATATCACTGTGCGCAACGGAAAAACAGGACATGGACAATGTTATTACTGTAGGATTTATCTGTGCAGCACTTCAACTTATGCAGCAAATGTATATCACGGCTAAAACCCACAGCACAACGTAGTAATGTAAATAAAGCATTCCAGCACATATTTAGAACAAATTAAAGTTCGGATTATCTAGAGTGGGTACCGAAGTCAGTGACGGGGCGGAAATTATATAAAGTGTAGGTAAGGAGGTTGCGGCGGCCTGGCTCCGTAGAGCCGTGACTGTGGCCATTCATGCAGAGGCTCGCTCCTGCTGCCCGTCGGGCGCTATTCCGCGCCCGCGCCCTCTCCTGTCTTCGATCGCGCGAAAGAAGGCAATTTCCTGCCCGCTCCCGCTCTGTTTTCTTTGTCCTTAGTAATTGTCGCTAGACACGAGCTGACCGGCTAATGCGCTAAGCAAACAGTTCGTCCGACGCTCCCGGCTAATTATGCGCTGGACTCGCCTGCTCTCCGGCGATGAACTCTTAATTACGAAGGCTTTTAATTTTGAATTTACATCAGGTAAACGCCGAGCACCGTCTGCAGATTAGCATGCTCGCAGTGCGCCGGCGGAGCGCGGCCTTCAATTATTACGTGCTCTTTATTTTACACCTTCTTAACGTGCGGGCCGTCGCCCGGTCGGCAACAATGAATACTTCGACAATCGTCAGGAAAATTTAGGGGTTCATTTATTTTAGGAAAAAGAGTTCCACGCACTCTAAGAATTCGAACACCGAGGAAGTGAAAAATCAAGTGAACTTCTTCATTCGCTCATTCAATTTCTAACATTTTCAACATGATATCTATAAAGGAGATTTCTTTATTAAAAGGCTGGATTGATCGAAGACAGAAGAGTTAGTTAGCGTAACGCTCAGCGAGTAGGTACTTACTGCCCAGCGTTATGTTACAGTAAAGACAAACTGATATAATTATACGGCTTCTGATCGAGAGGTCTTGGACTCAAATCCTGGATCGGGTACTGTCGGTTTTTTCTAACTTATATTTTCTAGTAAACATTTTTAGTAGTGACTCAGAGTCTGGATTTGTGCCCGTAAACGTAACCGGTGAAACGTGCGAGTGTACTACATATTACGTGGGCGTGTATAATGCCCTTCGTATGAGCCTTGAAATTGTGGAAAGCTATTAATACGCGAAGGGAATGCTTTCATGGCTCTTCTTAGCTCACTCCTGAGTCGCTGCTCGTCCTGGTGCTGGTACAGAGATCACGCTCATATATCAGTAACTGCTACATTAGGCGTGATTAGAAACCACATTCCGCATATTTCGTTAATTCTTTAGAAGCTTATACGTAGACAACTAAGCATTGTATAACAAATATTTAGTATTCACAATTACACATATCAACTAGAAGTATACCTGACCGGAACTTCAACAAATTTTGCTCACTTTATTTTAATAGCTCGCTTTACGCGAATGGCTCCGCTATTGACTCCTTACCTGCCGCGAGAGCTTACACGGCAACTAACAAATGTGCTAACGTCTTTGTGGACAAGGATCGCGCGGAATATTGAAAATTATATTTTCCGTAGAGAAGTATAAGTCTAATTTGGAACAGTTTTAAATTTAACTTGATTTGTCGTGTCGCCGTCGTCGCCGTCGTCGTCGGCGTGTCGTGTCGTGACGTGTCGCCTAGTGCAGTACGTTTATATATATACCGTTGCATAGTCCTAAGCCTGATGCTTATTTGTTCCGCGCCAGGGCGGTGGCACAAATCGCCGGTACAATAGCA
>DWME01007277.1:0-12774 GCA_018244795.1 Parelbella ahira ahira
TATAGTGCATGTGTAATGTAAATGTTCATTCTTTTATGTTGCATTGTTATTTGAGCGGTTGCAAGCATGACTGCCGCTTGGGAGGCCCTGGGTTTGAATCCCAGGTAGGGTACTATTGAAATTTTCTAGTGCAAATTTCTAGTAATGATTCAGAGTCTGGACCTGCGCCTGGTGTATGGCAATAAGCTCACCACCTATTCCATGAGATTTAAATGTAACTGGTGAAATGTGGGATTGTAATACACTCCTCCGCCTACCCCTTTAAAGATTACAGGCATGATGTTACGTTCTTTTATACTCCCTTCTTTATGATAAGTAAATACAATCATAGTTTCATCTCTCAGGTGGAGTCAGAAGGTAAACCGGTGACTAACCAGGAGAACACTGGCCGTTGTTGGCTGTTTGCAGCCCTCAATGTGATGCGGCTGCCATTTATGAAGAAGTATGAGATAGAGGAATTTGAGTTCTCTCAGAGGTATGCAGTTCAATATTTTTTTGTAAACAAAATCATATCATCTTTGACATTGCTAGCATTTTATTGTTTGACACATGGTCTCCTCCCAGAAAGAGATAGTTAAAGAGTAGTGTTCTTAATTATTGTGTAATAATTACAATATTATATTAATTGTCAATAGTCTGATATTCCACTTTGTTTCAATTGTGTATTTAAACCTTAAAAGATTTACTTTAGAAGTATTTGTTTGAGTTATTTTACCTTCCTTCTGTAATAAATTTAGATTTGTTTCTTTACATATTTTTTCTTTTCGGGAAATTAAATTTTAACAAAACCATTTTCACATAACTGCTTCGTTGGTGGAGGCGTTGTAAGCGTAAATGTTGATTGGAAGGTCCTAACTCCTAGGTTCAAATCCCAGGTCAAGTACTATTGGATTTATCTAATTTAGAATTTCTCTAAGTCACTTGGACTCTGTATACGTGCCAAGTGTACGGCAATAGGTTCACCACTATTCCATGGGACGTAAATGTAATTGATGAAACATAGAATCATAGAACTTTATCTTCTTCAGGGTGTTAGAAATAAGTTTGAAAATCCCTGTTCTGTGTCTGGGTGACCACAGGTGACCTTCCAAAATGCCCTATACTAACAATAAGATACATCTGGACTAATGTGTACTAAGTAACCTAGTCAGGGTTAGGCAGCAGATATCCAGGCGTAGCATCCCAATTACAGCTGCTGCCAGATCATTTGCTATTTTATCTGTGTTAAACAAAAAATAAAAACTAAAAGCAAGGCCATATTTTTAGTTTCTCAAATGGGCATGTATTTACGAAGAGACTGATGGATGTTGAAGAGACACATTAGATCTATAAGGATTGAGATATTTTGCGCTCATTACCTACCCTATGAGGGACCTGGTATGATGATATACTGGTAAAATGTTCACAGTTACCTATTTTTCTGGGACAAGATTGAACGTTCTCACTACTGGCTCAACAACATTGTGGCGACTGCCAAAGAAGGAGAGGAACTCAATGGGCGCCTGGTTAATTTTCTACTTAAGGTAAATGTACTATTACATATTTATTATATGCCAATCCTAACCATAATCATAACCTTTGTACTTCTGGAAGCAGTGCCATGTCCCATATGCAAATGGTGAAAAGGACTTTGATGATGAGTGTTATATAATTTTTTATCACCATCATCATCCTACATGTGTCCACTGCTTGACATATGCTTCTCCAATAGTACGCCAAAATATTTTTACACAAACAATAAATTGGTTCACTGTGTTAAGTATCAGTTCAATTGGATAGGTCTACATAAAATAATAATAGTGTCTTGGGACATGTGCAAATATGGCCATCCGATCCAAGTAAGCATCGGAAGTTTATTATAAAAGAATAATTGTATTATTTGTATTTTGACAGGACCCAATAAACGACGGCGGTCAGTGGGATATGATAGTGAACCTGGTGAACAAATATGGTTTGATGCCGAAGAAGTGCTATCCGGAGTCGTTCAGCTCGCGGCGCAGTGCTCATATGAATGCTCTTATCAAGACAAAGGTGATTTAAAGCCGTCGCAGGCGGAGCTAATAAACATTAATATACTGCGCTCACGTCATAGCCAACTGTTACAGGCTATACTATAATATATATCTTTGTGGTCATTATCTGTGCTATATGTCTTGCTGTACCTAAATAGGTCTCGCTATATCTGTTCACGTTTTGACGACGAGACAAATATTATAGCTACATATTCAGACAGTCGAGCGTTACTGTAGAAAATACATGGGTTGCTATATATAGCAAATATCATAGACCCGTCTCTCATTGTTAGAGGAGAGTCGTGTCGTACAATAGGACAATAAAAAGGGTCTAAAAATTTACATATTTTTAAATTAAAAGCTCTGTGCTTACAGCGTAATGAACGCGACGATGACATAACAATAATAATGTTACCATATGAATTAATTAACATCATTACATTGCAGTTACGCGAATATGCCAAGGAGCTGAGAGATATGGTGGTCTCGAACAGTTCCGATGAAGAGATACAGAACACAATTGGCAAGCAGATCGCCGTGATATACAACATAGTTGCCACATGCTTGGGTGTGTAGAGTTATAACACGTTTTTATTAGCTTGGTATGTATGTATGTATGTTTGTTTGGATGTAACGGAATCATTAAATGTGATTTTCACCCCCTTCGAGACGTCGGATTAAAAGTGCACACTCACCAAGGACCGATGACAATGCAATAGTAATAGACAGCTACAGGTCTATAAATAGTTATGCTCCTTTGATACCATAAATTATCGTTAGAAGTTTCCGAAATCGGCGTGTATGTGTGAAAATACTGATGAATGTAGATAGATATTTGGCAGCCCGTGCTCTCTGTTTACTCCGTATGGAACCTGGCGTGAGGATTTGTATGTGACATCAACCCCTTCACCGTTTTCTACCATGGGTAATTACTTCCATTTCAGGCACACCAGCGGAGAAGTTCACGTTCGAGTTTTACAACAAGCACAAGGCCTACAACAGGCTCGGCCCGCTGACGCCGCAGGAGTTCTACGAGAATCATGTGCGGCCACTGTTCGACGTAAACGACAAGGTCTGTGTGAACATGCGAAGCCAATTTCTAAATTTACAGAATTGAACATTTAATATATTGGATTCGTCCAACTTAGCTTTTCTTGTCACTACAAGAAAATCTAAGTTGGACATCGAAGAAATCTAGCCTCCGAGCCACTGCTCGAAAGCTAGCCTCCAGGCACAGATCTAGATCTGTGCCCGGTGTCTGGGCTTACCAGCTACTCCATAGTGGGACTTAATCGTAACTGATGACACATGAGCGTGTACTTCATTTCTCTGCCTGCCCCGTTAAGGATTACAGACGCGATGTTACATTTCTGTGCCAAGGCACGCTTGGAACATACGCACTTTTATTTACCTTCATTTATGGACATGATTCAAGCAACTTTGCAAGAAAACACGTGGAAAAAAGTTACACTTTCGTTTATTTTACAAAGTCATTTCGTCGTGTCATGACTTACTCGTATATATTCATATAGGATATACGGGCGACTATGTATAAAATTCTGTATTGTTCGCAGATATGCCTTGTGAGCGATCCCCGGGAGTCGAACCCGTTCGGAAATCTGTATACGCTACAGTGCCTCGGCAACGTGGTCGGCGGCCGCCCCACCGGTTACAACAATCAGCCCATCGAGACGCTTATGCAGTGAGATTTTGTTATATTCAGAACGAGCTACGGGCTTCTGCCCGCGGTTTTATCATATTATAATAACAATAAATGCTATGTGTAATTCTGTCAGTGTGTGTGTTCGTGTGTCTGTGTGTACGTGTTTTTTATTCCACGATAGGACATATAACAAAAGAGCTGAATAGTGGCTGTCTTTCACAATCCTCTGCCCTCCACTATGGGGAACTACAGGCGTGATGTTACATTATATTTAATATTCCAGGGTAGTGAAAGCGAGCATACAAGATGGCGAAGCTGTGTGGTTCGGGTCTGAAGTGTCCAAGCGTTTCGAGAGACACCACGGACTGGAAGACCTAGATGCGTTAGTAAATTTACTAATAAGTAATTAAGTGACTGCCTCGTGGGTCGAATGGTTGCAAGCTCGACTGCCGATCGAAAGGCCCTACATGCGTTAGGGAGGCGTTACATGTAAAACTTACCATATAGATCAAGTTACATCTGAATGGCACATAACTTGTGTAAAATGATATAAAAAGTGATAAAAACAAATAATTTGTGACGATTATAAATTAGTTAATATAGATAGATGATAAGTTTGATGAGCTGAGCCTCTTTGCCACACCAGGACAGACTAGAAAAGCCACAGACGTGGATCCATCAGATTTTCAATTAGTGATGCTTCGGTGGTGACGGTGAGGTAGAAAAAGTTTTCCAGGCCTGTGCCGGCCGGAAACTCGCTCCCGTCGGCGTCCCCACAGAAAAAAGGCACGACAATGTACACGTCGATTAATGACATGCGTGATTTCCGTGGCAGGCAAGACTACAAGCTGGTGTTCAACACGGAGGTGCAGATAGGGCTGAGCAAGGCGGAGCGGCTGCTGTACGGCGACTCGTGCATGACGCACGCCATGGTGTTCACGGCGCTCGGCACCGACGTGAGCGCCGCCCCCACCACGCTACTGCGCACTAGCTGTCACAAGCGGCCTTGCTCGCTTCAGATTCAATATTCAAATATGTTCTATATGTTCGATATCTCATCAAACAGTATCTGAATTAGTTGGTCACCATTGGCACAACATTTACCTTGAATGTCTTCACTAGTATTTACGTGAACACAATCTTTTTGGCGTGGCGAAAGGTGCCTTTTAAAATATACTTAGCATATCGATAAAGACAAATATCAAATGAAAATAATGTTTTATAACTAGTTTAACATTCGTAAGCTGCTCGAAGGACGGATGTTGATTTAACAATCACGTTTTCGACGCTCCCATTTTCAAGTACCCACACCACTGACCAGTTGGCCCTTTATTGCACATTTGTATTTAACACGTGAATAATAAAGTCAAAAAAAAAATCTAAGAGTTATGAAGCCTGTGTCGCTTCGCCAGCGCGGCAGACTGTGGCCTTAACCTCCTCATTATGAAAGGAGACCCTGATTCCAACAGGAGAACGATAAAAAGGTTCAATTTTTTTTTATTATTATTAATAATGTCAATGTATCGTAAAGGAAAATGGGCACCCGGTAAAATACCGCGTGGAGAACTCTTACGGCGACAAGGACTTCGATAAGGGCTACCTGCTGCTCACCCAGTCCTGGTTCAAGGAATTTGTGTTTGAGGTATGTGTGTGTGCATTTATTTATTACACAAGAAAATATAGTAAGGAATTTGATGTATATTACCAACGTTAAATAAATACTAAATATATATATATATATATATATATAATGACTGCATCTTTCGAGCGGTTGCAAGCGAGCCTGCCTCCCGATTGGGAGATCCTGGGTTCAAATCCCGGGTCGGGTACTATTGGATTTTCCTAATAGTAATTTCTAGTAGTGACTCGGAGTATGGATCTGTGCTCTGTGTATGGCAATAGGCTCACCACCTACTATGCGTATAAACGTGACTGTTAAAACGTGAATGTTCAACACTCCGGCAACAGCCAACAATCTTACCTAACAGATTAGATAAACTCAATAATTAACCCATTGCTAGGCCTGGTGATTGAAATCAGGGCCTCTTAATCAGAATTTGCAACCATTAGCCTCAGGAGGCAATGAAATTTATTTATTGAATATATAAATACTTAATATTACAAATTAAGGTAATTCATTACTTTTGGTCGTATAATTTAAGCTTAAGGACTGGAAACCTAAGTTATGAACATATTGTATGAGCTGTGCTTATATCATTTAATAAAAATTTCCTTGTGTATGGAAATACATAAGTTATTCTATTATATTTATTCTATATATTTATTCTTACCAACCCCAAACCATTATGCCCAGGGTTGCGATTCTGGGCAAAATCGTCTCGGGACAAGGGTTAGGTCCTGCATCGAACTGATTGATGACGATCCTCGCATTACTGACCTTATCTAGCTCGGAAGTCTTTTAGAAATGTATGTGTGTTTCTAGTGTCAATCAGTTGCTGTGTCCCTTTTCAGGTGGTTGTTGATAAGAAGTATGTTCCCGAGGAGGTGTTAGCTGTTTTCAAACAAGAGGCTAAGGTGCTGCCTGCCTGGGACCCCATGGGCACCCTGGCCTGTCCACTCTGTTCTAAGGAATGACTGATATATCCAAAATAATATTTAAAATTAATCATTTATCCCCCAATATGTAATGTCCAATATTATTCAGCATATCAAATAAGATTATCAGTGAAATCTAAGATTAATCATTTTCCTCCATTTTATTTATAACAGTTGGTAACATTGAATCATTTTTTAAACCAACAGGATAATCTTTTATTTTTGTTGATTAAATGTGATTTTTTATTTACCATAAACTTTAACTAATTAATATAATAATAATTATTAATCATAACAACTAATTTATTTACCGTAATATTGTTTTGTTAGCATTATGGCAACATCCAATAAACAAATCACGCCCAATATTTATACGTAAAATAATGTGTGAAAACCAAATTAATGGTTAAACGCACTTGCCATATTAGAAAATACATATTTTTGTTGTGTTTATGAATTTGAAAATCGCGCCTGCTGCCATGCTGCCACACATATTGTTACCATTTATAAAAATATTACGTTGTTGAGTATTGACTATTTGTAATATTGCTTTGTTATTATTAATAGTATTATAGCGGATTAAACTAACTACATACGTACATTATAAAAACCCCATGCTACATTCGGATACTCGAAATGTATTTTTCAACTATTAAATGTGTATTTATTGTAGGTGTAAAGCATACGGGGCTCCCACTAAAGAAGCTAAATGTGTGTGTAAATGTATATCGGTATTGTATATGTATAACAAACAAAAATCTTTTAATTACTATTTTGCAATAGACCAGCAACAATTCAAGGACATATCGGATATCTAAAATAACAGTGAAAGCAAATATTGCAAATACTGCGGTCTACAGCTTCAGAAAGTTACAGGAACTTAGACGAGTTGCGACCATATTATTCTAATTCAAACAAATTTTTCATTCAATATATACCTATGTATTGTGTTATGGACATCAATATGCTGGGATCATAAATAAAATGTATTATTTATAACGTAGTTTTTTAATTCACAATTACAAATATTCCATTATCTGGTAACATACACGCGCATACAGCACCGACAAATATTTAATAATATACAAATAGGTAAAATACAGAGGGTGGTCAAATTATTACAGGCACCGAACAAATACGTTGTATGGTAAATTACGTAGAGATATAATTTGATGTATATATCTTTGTATAATTTCAAATTTATAAATGCTTTTGAAGAGGAAATATACAGTTGATATTAGTACTATTGATATTGGCTTATTAGTCTTTATCTTTGTCACGGCATGCACTGACAATTATGACCGTAATCAGGTAAAAGAAAAATTGTGCAATTATCGATTATAAATCTTTTTACTGTTCACATATGTTGTATGAGACAATCGATTAAAATTAGTGTTTGAACTACTACAATGAAGAGAAGAATATCACCAAGAAATTTTTGATAAAACCCAAAGAAACTGTCATTTTCATTTGTCACAGTAGATTTTGACTAGATATCAGTATAGATTGACTGCAAATATCAATTTGTGAAATAATTAAATCTTTCAATTAAATCATGAATTATCACGATTGAAAAAATGCACGAACATTGGTTCCAAATTTAAACATCAACTTGATGTAAAATTTATCTGCTATTATTTGCTTAGTTGGGCAAAACATATCATAATTTGGATAACTGCAGAGTAACAGAAAAATGATATTTAGGTATTTTATGTATGAACATGCTATTCTACGTTTTGAAACGGAAACAGTCTAATCGTATTATCACTTGGATCTTTCTATGTTTAGGGTAGCAAATAGTGCCGTTTTACTTTAACATTTTCTGTTTAATTTGCAATCCTCTTACAATCCACATTTTCCCGTTGAATATTCGCTATTTATCAGTGACATGTTAGCTCAGTACATTGTTAACACAATCCAGTATGAGGCAGTTAAATCTCATTTTGGATAAACATTAATAACTTGAGTATTACGGTACATTTACATGTGAACAAGCCAGTCATATCTTTGAAAGTAGAGTATTTGACACTTCGTGCTCTCCAAACTCCAAAGTTGGCACACCAAATTGTTGTGTACCTGTATACAATACATTGTGAACAAAAAATAAACAATTCCAGTCAATAGCGATATAAATAAGTTTGGACGACGAGGATTCCACATCACATCCTGAAAACTACTGAATAGGTTTTTTCCTAATACCACAATTGCTCAGAACAGTACATATTGAATAATTCTCTATCATCTACTAAATGTTCAGTAAAAAATTTAATTTCCATACAAAATGCATTATAAACACAATCTACACCTACAAACATTGCTATAAAGCAATATGAATACAAAAGTTAGGACAACGCCTTTACATTGGTCACTGACCACCGACAGGCTTGATACTACCATGACCAAACTTGTTTATTACTTTCTGAAAACACTGAACTGATATTAAAGAACACATAAAAATCTTTTCTTAGTAGGTTTATTCCATATAACTGGTCTATGACTTTTTAATGTTTGATTAATACAATTCAATTTAAGAATTGTAACTCATACTCTTGAGGTATACCAAATTCAAGCCTTCAAAGCTGGCCAGGCATTTGTCACACACTTACAAGTACTGTGTGAATGGTTCACCTTATGTATAGGCTGAATGATGTGTTATCATTTGGTTTTATCGGATGGGTTTTATTATTTTTTATTCATGTTTAACATCAAAAACGATAATAATGAAGAGCATGCTGATTAATAGACCATTTCGTGACAAACTTGAAAAAAGATCACGAAATATCTATCAATAACGGAATGATTAACACCAAATATACTACAACATCAGCCTATCTCAGTCCACTGCTGGACATATGCCTCTCCCAAATATACAGTCGAATATTATTCAATGACCATGTTCTATTCTTCTGGCACCCCATTGGTACTATATAAATGTTTGTCTGTTACTCGTCCAAGCCAAACCAAGAAAGTATGATGGTTGACAATATATGATTACCTAAATTCAACACATAATACTCATAATTATATGTACCAACTCGACATCATTGTCTATAGTTTTATATTTAAAAATAATCACCACTTTCACTCACATACATTATAGTTTTTGTTTCCTGTTCGAGTTGCCGCAAATATTTCAGTTTAGCCCAAACACCCTGACACATTCTATTCAAGCGTCTGTCCTGCGTAAGTCTGGCAAACGCTGCCACGTCCCTTACTATGTGCCTTGATAGTTTCAAATTTCCTTTTTGAGCGTAAGCAAGTGCCGAGTACAGTCTGCTTCGAGCAGCTAAACTTTCATCACCTAGCATCAGTGAGAGCTTGTACTGCCTTCTTGATATTCGGCCTGCTTCTTCCGCCTGCAAAATGGACAGATGGATAATATTGTCCATGGACAATCCAATCCATAATCTGTATGGAATTACATGTGTGACTACATCTAAGGACATTTAAATTTCTTTCCATCAGGTAAAATTGGAGTCAATTATTATCTTATTGCTATTTAAAAAATTCTATAATCCAATCAATGCTACTCAGCAAAACACTACAACCTAACCCTTGAAAACATATTTCACATTGCACACACACACACACACACTATCTGCCTGTCTTTGTCCACTGCTGAAGATAACCCTCTCCAATGGCACGCCACTGAAATCGATCTTCGACTCTTCACATCCAATAGGTGCCAGCCCCTTTGCATTTTACATAGCATAATAATTAATTTCTGATACAAAGGCATCCTTATTGGCAAGGTGTTGTATTGTATGGGCACTCTTGAATAATTTAGAACAATATCAACTGACTGCCATTCAAGGGATTCCCAATTGGAATCCCAAGTAGACAACCAAAGCAATAAGTAAAAGAACTTAGATATCTGTTCTTAATTTTGGACTGTGTGTGTGTCACACATGATGAGAAACATTAATTTCAGGTTGTGAATTATGACTGCCTTGTTGGTTGAGTGGTTGCAAGTGTCACTGCCAATAGGGAGATCATGGGTTCAAATCCCGGGTAGGGTACTAATGGATTTTTCTAATTTAGAATTTCTAGTAGTGACTCAGAGTCTGGAATTGTGCCTGATGTATGGCAATAGATTCACCAACTATTCCATGTAACTTATATGGAACTGATGAAACATGGGAGTGAACTACACTCCTGTGCCTACCCCTTCAGCGATTACAGGTGTGATATTACTTGTTTTGTTTTTAATTTTAATTATTTTACCTATTATGTAACTGTGACAATTGGCTAAGAACTATTTATACAACATATTATGGGTAGAGTGCAAGGCCAATCTGTGTACATCATAAATATATGCTAATTTAATTATTCACATAATTTAAATACACCTTGAAATGACTTTAAATGTTTGAGAATACACACACCAACACACACACAATGTTACATATTGCCTTATGTACCTAACATGAAAGGGAAATAGTGCTCTGTCAGACCAGAATAGTTTCATCACACAAAACATGTGTGTAACTAGCCCTGCATACCTATGCTCGAACGAGACATGCTTGATTGCATATCATGTGTATACAAACAAAAAAACGAACTTTTACATGTCCAAAATGCCCTGATCTGGATGAACTCATAGTAGTTGAGCCATTTCTCAAATTAAAAGGAATGTGTTAAAATGGGCCATGCTACTTCTGTACCAAGTGGTGGCTGTAAAAAGCTGAGAGAAGAGAGAAAGAAATGCATCTTCCCTAAATTAGTTAAGTATAATCATACGTATAATCCCCGAAAGTTTAGGCAGAGGAGTGTAGTACACTCCCACATTTCACCAGTTACATTTAGTCTCATGGTATAGGTGGTGAGCCTATTGCCATACTTCGGGTACAATTCCAAACTGCGAGTCACTACTAAAAGTTCTAAATTAGGAAACATTCAATACACCTAACCTGGGATTTGAACCCAGAACCTCCCGATCGGCAATCGTGCTTGCAACTGCTTGACTAACATGGCAGTCAAGTCAGTTTAGTCTATAATATTTTATGTGATGGAAAGTGCAGATATGTGCTAAGCTAAGCATTAAAAAAATAATAAGCAAATAAACAATTAATTGTAAACTTTGTCTTGCTGTAAAGTTTCTCTCGTTGTACAGTTTGTAATTTCACTAGATTTTTTAATATTATTCTATTGAAATATAATTCTTATGTGCTATAGGCTAGCAAGCTATGAGAGCTCAACTAACTGAGTAGAATAGGAATGATAAACTAACTAAAATACACATGTTACACTATTATAATAAACAATATCAGCTCACACAGTGTTCGAAATAATCCCCCAAAGCTGAATAGGCTCCACCAAGTGTAGATAGCCAAGAAAATGCATTTTCTATTTCAACTCTAGTCCATATCAATCGCAACATCTTCTCATTCCTGAAATACAAAACTGTATATGAACTGATGGTAAACTCATAATAGTACAGTAACTATTATAAGACCTGTATTTAAATAGGCACGACAATTTAAAACAATAAAATATGGTATAACATTGTTCTTAGACACGATAATTAATGCACATACCACGAATAATCAATCAATTCCTTATCAGGAGGTTCTAGTATTAGCTTCAAAAACATAATACTATCACCTGGATATCCAGTTAACTTATTAAAGTTTTTCAAAATATTCTCTCTGCACACTTTTGAGATCGTACATTCTTTTACAAATGGTCGTAAAAATAAAGCAGGAACTTTTAACCTCCATTTCTTTTTACGAATTATTTCCTTTTGATTTATTTTCATAGAAGAATTTGAATCCACAACTTTCACGCCTATCGATTTGTAGTACTCTTCACGAGGAAGCATAATCTCGTCCTCTGTTAAGCAATATATCGTAAAAGGACTATTAAACAAGTGAACGTTTATATATAAATACATGTTTTCTGTTCCAAAGGTTATATGTAGAAGAGGAAAATGCTAATCAAGAATTTCAAGAAATTCAGAAAACCGAAAAGCGCTGAAATGACAGCTTGAGCTACACTGACAAATTAAATACTTGACATTATTTTTTACGAATCGTGTCAAGAAATTGTACCGATAATTCCATTCTGTATTTATGTATCCACATAAATTGCTTAAGCTTATGGATCACTAAATGCTAACTAATTTTATTTAAAGATAATAAAAACGTTATTGCGTTGTTTAATAATTTTACTGTGCTACATATACTATTTTTCGATACTATTCTTGGATACTAATTACTAACCAGGATTAAGAATTTTATAATTTTTTTTTATATACATAGAGTTCTTTTATTTCAACTATTTAATTGGTTATCACAGTTGCAGGTATTGTTTTGATATATATGTGTCACAATATTAGCAATGAGGGTAAGTATAAAAGATAGTCGGGTGAAATGCATAAAATTATTTCTCTCGTTGGGCGGAGATAGGGGCCCGGCCCGCGCCGGACTTCACTCCCACCCTTGCTCTCACCCCATTTCAGGCGGAGCTAGGGATGATCGATATTAAGAAAACATCGATGTTGACATCGATGTTAACATCGAATCAAAAGTATCGATGTACGAT
>DWME01007278.1:0-12774 GCA_018244795.1 Parelbella ahira ahira
ACCCTCTCAATATGAGAGGAGACCCATATTCCAACAGTGGAATGACAAATGGGTCGATTATTATTTTTTTTTTTTTATTAATTCCTTGTGATGTTCAAGGGTTCCCTAACTCCCATCTGTTGCAGATATTTCTGTATCCCTGAGAATTAGTACTTTAACTGGCACTGAAAATAATAAATACTGAGTACTTTAAATACCTCCTGATTTTTATAATTCGATATATGTACGTTTACGCACAGATTTGGATACATCAGTCACATAAGAACTGGACTTGGCAGTGAGTGAAATTAAAGCCGGATTGCCATAATCGAAATCGGCTAGACCGGATACACCAATGCAACACATAAATAAGTATATACAGTATTGAACCTATCTGAGGTATTTCTTCAAGAGCACCCACTGATCGCAGCAAATTCATGGTAGTCTATATAGACGGAGCTGTGTCGAAATGACATTTATGAGTTAAGCAGACTTAACTAACGAAACAATTACAATTTTTAAAACTATCCAAACCTGTCACATGCAGATGTGTCAACGCTGACTTATCGCGTACAAGTTACATTTCATATGTTACACAATTTTCCGGTCAGTCGACCTCAGCGGGACCCCAGCGAAGGATGGCGTTACTCAGAGAACGGATCTTGAATGGTAATGAGCTGGACTGGGGATTGCATAACACGAAGATCTTAGATGTAGAAATTATTTTATTTGTGTGGCAAACAGGCAACGCGTTGAAATGAGTAAAGACGGACCTGACAAATGTTTTAACTGACGGGTGAGAATATCTCGGTTTGTAGGAAATGTCTCAAGAAGTATATGGAAGAAAGAAAGGAAGAATACACAATAAAGTATGAGAATGCACAATTAGACTTGGCCTAAAATATGAGTGCAACTGGCTATGATGTCACGCAAGAACGCCCGCGTTAAAACCACGAATTTCTGGATTAAGATTTTTAAAACTTACACAACAATGATGCTGCATATTAATATATTATTATTTTAATTTTAGCCTCTCACTAACGTGTGCATTATGACTTAATTTGACATTCCCGTTTTTTCATTACTTTTCAGGCTGTAATCGCTGCGCTGATGGTAGCTGTGCGTGCTGCTCCACCCGTGCAGCCGCGACTCTATGCCCACAATGGCCAAATACAGCAAATCCACCCGTAAGTATAGGCCGAATATAATTGTAGACTAAAAATTGTTTGATATACCTTGTGTTTTTCTTATATGAGAAAAGATATTAATTCAGTGCAAAAGAGTGTAAAATTCCCTTACTGTAAATTTGCCCATAACATTGGGTAAACACACATGTTTAAACACACATGTCACAACATAAAAGCAAAAAATTACTTTCTGCAACTTTGTAACGTACATTTCTATTCGTCTATTCGTTATTGTCTTAAATTATTGTTGTACATAAAATGTATATAAACATATTTATATAATCGTACATTACGTAAAACCTAATCTGCACCTTCTGTTGGCTGATCTTGAGATTAGACCCATTTAACACCTATCACTATTGTTACTAATATCAAATATTTATCGAAAATTTGCTTATTTTCCTGGATGATCATATATACATTTAATTTAATTTTAATTTCATTTATCCAATAGAATTACAAAACATTTCTTTCAACGGTAATCTGGATGATGTTTTCAGACTGGACTATTACCTGGATAATCCAGACGTAACAAATTATTACAGTCAAGGTCAGGAGAAGCAGGGTAAGTAATATTTACTTTAAACTGAGTACATACAGCGACTGTTTTTCCAAGCGATAAATGCGACCAATTACAAATTTCCGACTGCGGATCCGCCCGTCATTATCAAATAACATCTTTTAGATATTCTAATCCTAAAAAATTTGAAGTCAAAAATCCTGTTACTTCCCAGATGTCCTATTATGTCTTTAAACGACGTTAGACAAAAAATGAAAACAATAAAACACCATCTTCATCGGGATATTTTTAAATACGTTTAAATATTTGTTGTCATCATTTCATTAATTCACTCGTTCCATTAAACATATTTTGTTGTCATCTTTTCATTAATTCATTTATTAAATTGACATTTCTATCATTGACATTAACTATGCTATCGAATTGAGACATCTGTTATAAAAAAATACATTAATCAGCCCGTACATAATTAATTCAGTTTATATAATGTGTTATCAATACGTTTAACTATCTGCAGCGGTCGCAAACAGCGACTCCAACAATACACCATCACGACTGGAAACATTGGAGCCTGACAGCGAAGTAGAACTCATACCTGGCGCTCAACCTCCTCAGCAACCCCCACAGCAGGTACCAGATTCGCATATTATTCCTACATATTCCTCTCTTCTATAATATTCGGCATATTTGTTGATCAGTAATAATAATATTTATCTCCATCGTAATTTATCGTGATGTTCCAATGAGACATACAATAAACTATTCGTAATTCAATTTAATTACTTCATTATATTCTAATAACATTATTATAAAGTTTACAGTTATAAGATTAATTTTAAACGTTTTATGAAAACATTAATATAGCCTGTATGTACGAAATAGCAATAGTCAACGTTAGACGCAGAACTTTAAATAAAGATAGGTAATATATTTAGAACTGTTAATTGATTGGTATAAAGCACATTTTAAAAAATACTTTTAAAATATGTAGTACTCTTACAAATAGCAAATAGATTCAATATGGAAGTATTCAAAGCTAACTGAAACAGGTACTTAAAAGTCAACAAACCATAAGGTGTCTTGCATACCATGAGATGAAGTCATAAATCCATAAAAAGAGTACGTTTATTAAATAGCCATAACTATTTTAAAAATAGTTTAAGTATAAAAATTTGAAATTTAATATATAATTAATTAAAAGTTGAATATTTTAACGCCAAAAACATTTTGATAGCGAAATATTATAGATATCAAAATTATCATTTCCGTTTTAATGACAACAGACTCCAGTAGCTCCCAACGTGCCAGGGTTACTGCCAGGACAGAGAGTGTTCATCGTGCACATGCCCGTTCCTGGCTACAGGTGAATATTATGTTCTATTTAAAAGCATTTTACTTTGTAGTTGTCATGTGTATATTAGTGAGCTTGTTACATTATTATAATATAGTGCAAAAGACTTTAATGGAAACATTGCTAATACATATGACTAGCTTATTAGTTCTTTTATTAGCGTGACCTTGACCCATGAGTGGGAGGTTGTTTTAATTCCGACCCACGACAAATAGCCGCGATTAACTAATCATGATAACATCGCACTCGGTGTGATTAATTTTTAGATATAAAATTATCCTTAGAGATTTTGAAATTTGTTATTACCCACATCATGTATGTTCATCACAATCATGTTGAATTACCACAATATGAGTGTGCTAAGTTTGTGATTACGATTGCTGTGTAAGCATTGAGTATTAAAAGTATTTTTTTTACTTTCAGAATATAGCTACAATAGGCTCAGCAGTTGCTCTTCCAAGTCGTACCAGTTTTAGCGATTATTATTACAATTAATTACTATATGATTTATTCACTTTTCACTCTTCTAATACATTGTAGTATAACCTTCTAATACACTCTTCTGATACATTTTCTTTTTAAATTGCAGACCAGGAACCATTGGTGGTTACCAGCCAGTGTACATTGTAGCAGCCGCCCCAGAAGGAAATGTCTATACCCCTAATGGTAAGCTGTTGTAACTTTTATATTATTGTAAAATTTGGTAAACAATTCTTTGTGGCGTAATTAACATCACATAACGCTTGTATTTCCCCAAATAGGTAATGCATAATGAATGAACAGCAAGTTGCAGATCCCATAGACGGTGGTAACTGCTCGTCATTGCTAATAAATAATTACTAATAAATAATAAAAAATTGTGTTCCCATAAAAATTAGTATGAATCGAATTTGACCACAATTGACATAAAACAATATTTTTAAATACAAATAATAAACTTAAAAAGATTTGCGAGGCGTTTTTGGAAATTCATTACGCAGAAAATGACACTTTCATACTACGAAAAGGATTCAAAAACTGCTGACTTAACTATTACTTAACTTTATTACTACAATAATTCTTAACTACGTAGTTGAAAGTAGGCAATACACCATGATAACGCTTGAAGGTAACGGTGACCATTCTACTGCCTACACCATTATAACTGTTAGATTGTCTCCCGACCGACCTAGATAGATGAACACTGTGCAAATCTAGACTTTATACGTTTAATTCTGCAATTTTGTTTAATTTTATCTATCAGTAAGCGAAAAAATCTATTGTCAAAGACATTATGTATCGCCACGGATTCTAAAGAAATTATGTAACCCTTTAGATGTGTCATATGTTTTGATCATCGATATTTTATTCTATAATGTTATTAAATTCTTCTTAAAACGTTACAATTGAAGGTTACGAATCTATTTCAGTATTAAGTTTATATAACTGGAGAGGAAAATAATATTCGTAAATAAAAATTGTTGAGTTTATGTATATTTTTTCCCATAGGATACCAGATTCCAGCGGGCCAAGTGTATTCTCCGTTCCTGGGATATTCTCGCCCTGGTATCGGTCTACCGCAAAGGAACCCGAACTTCGTGATCGGAGGAGCTCCCCTAACTCTGAACAGACCTGATGATTTGCTTTACCAGGAGCCCGTAGTTGCTTACCAGTAGGTTTTATATAGATGTTATAAAAAATCTTGTAGGCAGGATAGTCACAGTAGATGACCCATTACTTCGGAAAACGATTACGCTGATGATGATAATATTGTCCAGCATGGTAAACCACAATCGTAAAAGTCTTATTATGGAATGAGACCAGTGTCTAACAGTGGAACGATAAAAGGGTTGAAAAAAATATATGCGCCAAGCAGATAGGTGGGATTATTTGAGATGCCTCAACATAGTATATTTTATTTTTCAGGCCTGTATTCTCCGGCCAAGGTGCCCAAGGCTCCGGAGAAACAGTACGTCTGACACAGCTGGTAGCACTCCAAGGACAACAAGCGCAACCCGGAAACGAACCCCGACCCGGCAACGGTAAGAACAAGATAAAAATATATTTAAAATGTCGCAATTGAAAATACCATAGTGTTAATTTACTGCCGTCATTTATCGGAATGTTTGCAATAAAATATTGAGTAGGTATATAATAGATTACTTGATTTCTGATATTATCAGAAGTTCCATCCAATCCAGAATTGAAGAAAGCGAATCTGGAATCCAGCGCAGCTAAAGAGGCCGAGGAGCCGAGGCGCAACGCGAGGCCGGTTCCAGCGCACGCCAACAGAAGCAAAGCTTAAATAAAAGGGTTTAATTGCCAAAAAACCCGATCGACATCTTTGGGTGTTCCTTTCACTACCCATTAACTTGGAGATGTAACTTTCAACCTTTCAAATCCACACTATTTAAGAATCCTTTCCAGTATGAATACTCTTTAAATTTTGTGTACAATATTTAAAAAAATTTCAACTTGCCTTAAAAATACCTTCAACTTAAGTGTGATTTAAATAAATTTAAGTTTTCCAACAGAACGACGACAAAACCGAGTGAAAATGATTATTTTCCAAAATAAATAATTCTAATATATTAAGTTTGTTATACCAAAAAGTGAAAGAAGAATGAAACGGTGCAGGTGCAATTTATTAAACTGATTATTCATGTTGTTTTAATTAATTATTCTGACATTATTTTTGTACCTGATAATAATTTAGTCGTATTAAATATTTAATACATATTTTGTTGTTTTATTTTTCTTGCTTACTATTGATTGCAAGAACTGACTTTTTACAGACTTGCCTGTTTATGTCCTTCATATACAGTGATCTCTGCCTACCCCGGACCCAGCATAATGATATAAAAATTGTTATTTTGACCAATAGTTAAACACAAGTCTACGCCTTTGTGGCATGGTACAATGATATCTATCGGCCATTTATTCATCATTGACGTATATAGGGCAGTTTCAAGCCCTAAGTTTCTCGTTCACTTGATATAGAGAGATAGCGCTGGCAGCTTTCCTCCTTTGTAGGTTGAGCACCACATTATATACAAAACAGGATAAATGTTATACCGGTATTACAACAACATGTCTGTTAGTATTTAATTGATTAACGAAAATTGGATTTTAAAAAGTTACAATCAATCAAAACTAAAGTGCTGTAACAGTGAAGAAAAATATAGTACAAAACCTTGCACACCTTAAATTAGCTATATTCTCTAGAGCGTATGAAGTCTCTCAACCTGCAATGGGCCAGCGTGACAGACTATTTCATTAACGTTTTTCATTCCTAGAGGAGACACTTGTCTAACAAGCAAGTGATATTTATCATTAAAAACGCACGTAAACGCACATAAAAGATATACATATATCATTATTACCAACATCCGCGTGCAATCAAAGTCTGTTAAAGTGATAAGCGATAAATAACAAACTGCACGATTGCAGTCGACTCGATAGTCGGCTGTCGTGGGTAGTTATGTTATATTCATGCTTAACACAGATTGTTAGAACTCCAGTGAAGTCTGAACGAACGAACCGGCCTGTCTACTTTCAGACCGAAGTGGGCTGTGCAAGCTACATTCTCCACGGATAAAAAAAATTGATTATCCAGCGCTACCATTACGATAAATAGGGTTGACTGTAAAAACTGCCATTATGTGGTAATGACATTCCTTGTAGGCGTACTTTATAGAGTCTTAATGTTAATGCATTAACTTCTATTTCCTTTTTCTTTTGCAAATAAACTTCCCGTGCTATTAAATCTTAGAGAGGGTTATTTTCAGTTTTATGATGATTTTTAAGAACTTTAAATAGTATAGTTCGTCTTACTGGGATTTGTTGTCGAATTGATCTTTACTGGGATTTGTTCTCTACTGCGATTTTCTTCCTGCTGGATAATGGTCTCTACGCACTTTCCACTCCGAATCAAGATTTTGGTTTACATCAAACCTATTTCCGTGATGATTTCTACTAAAATTAACCATATATATCTTATTATGATAATAAAATTTAGCTCTATAACATGCTTACTAAGACAGGTGAATTCTTTTGACAATTAACCAGACGCTGCCAAGGAACCGCGCGAGAAATTAACTTTACCGGATATGGCAACACTTTGACTTATAACATTGTATGGCAATATTTATGAGATTTAATAATTTTCAATCTCTCCCCCATATAAAATACCATATACGTTTGTTTCACCTCCAATGCCATCGGTATTCTCTAAACGACGTTGTAAATTACGTTGTTATATTTTTTATATTTCCATGTTGTGTTTCATATAATCTAATTGAATAATAGTACAATTTTCCCTTTCAAATATGAATTCATCCATACGTGGGATTCATCGTCACAAGTAATAACTCTACAAATAAGCTGACATTTCATTTCTGCGAACGTACTCTAACATAACTAGACGATATTCAGAATGTTAGTCAGTAAAATCTAGACTATTAAATATAATAGAGTTCTATTAATACACAAAAATAAAAATATGTTAATGTTTGGCAACATCGTGAAAGTTGCTTCCTGTATATAAATTTAAAAAATTGTGAAATCATAGATAATTTACATTCAAATTTTACTTTCTTATTTTTTTGTTATATTTGCCTCAAGGCAATGTATTTTTACATTAGGCGTTGCATTTGTTCAATAAATACAAATTTGACCAAGACAGATCAAACAGTAAATTTTTTTTTCTATAATTCTATTCCAAAATATTCATATTTTTAGTACGGCAATAAATTTTTACGAAGTAATAAATAACATTTTGTCTCTTTATGATCACTGAATCTGAGTTAGTTGCACTAAAAGACATATTTACTGACAGGAAATAGACCACCCGACGCGAACTACTCAGTGTTGTTTAAGGAACAATTTATTCGGCAGGAAATTGTGTAATATTTAATATTTCCTATACTTTCGAATTTCATCATTCACAATGGTAAAAAATTCACCTTCTATATAAATCTAAATTTTATTCCTATTATTCTAATCTAAAATTTTGTAGCAACATTTATTATTATAACCAATGGTATCATAATGATTGCAATAAAGTTTCTAGCGCATAGAAAAGAGTTACAAAGATTTAAAAATTCAACGACGAATCAACGAATAAATCAATAAACATAATTGTATCACAATAAAAATCCCGTAAAATTTAATGTTGATTGTCTGAACAAATTAGAAATGATTCCAGATGGTGTATAAAATCATTACCGTTACTATGGAACGAGCGGTTAACCTTAAATGGGTTGTAACGGAGTTGCTTCCTGCAATCGTACGACACCATAAGCTATGTGCACTTTCCAACAATATTGCATTTACACCCGAGCTTAAAGCAAAACCACCTCTATTTCAGTAACCATTAGGTGTAGGAAATGTTTTTTTAGCAAGATCCAATAAAATAGCCAGTCGTAGGAACACATCTAGTATACGATCAGCAAACAAATTGGATACAAAACTCTACACGACCAAGACTCACGGCACGCAATAAATTATTCTTAATCACCAATGGATTATGAATTCATAAGTAATTTGTATCAATAAAAGCTTGTTTCCTTTCAGAATATAGTCCATTAAGTTAACGTATTGCTAGCATTATTCAACCTGTTGGTTAAATGACAAATGTTACTGAAACATTCACATCATAATGCACTTTTTTCTTAAGTACATTAACAGTACATGAAGGACTTGTATTGATGGATCTGATTACAAGTAAAATTTGGAATATTCTTTTTGTAAAATTTAAGCAAGATACTTTGTGTAGAATATAAAAATTTATCAGTTATTAACAATATTTAGACAATTTTAATTAAGTTTTTAAATGTTGTATGTACCACACCTTTCGTAGATACGCATAACAAAATAACACACTTTTCATAATATTTTAATGCAATCATATTCGTAAACTGAAACCACAATTTTGTAGTCGCTATTTGCGATTCGTTCCTGCAATTCACAAGATGATTCTCTCTGTTAAAGTCTCTATGACTGACATTATAAGTTGCGGGCAACAACAATAAAAAGTCCATAAACAATACAACGCGCGATAAATTTCAGTAACCGCATTTCGCTTTAGGTCATTATTATATTACCTGCATCGGGTGACCTTGTTAATGCAGATGTTATGCGAACCTCACCGCTTTGATTGATAGCTGTTAATACGATTATGGGGAATACAAACTAACTTATGGAATACAGTTTACAAGTAAAAAACAACTCTACGTTCAACGAATATGGAAGGCAGAAACGGCAATAGAAAGACGAGTCCACACCGGGTGATCACAGACATCTTTTTATTGTCACAGTAATGGGTTATAAAATACCAATTTTTTCAGACCCATTCATATTATTGCAATAGATCAGTTCTGAACTGCTTAACGTTCAAACCTGACAATACAGGAGATCACATGGAAATGGTCATCAATAATGATGACTCACTCAAATTAAGATGGGAGCGCTTTCCAAACGAAAGGTGTCGAGAGATCGCTGCAATTATCTGACGACCGCTGTAACACGACGGGGCAATTATGATCTTTTTGCCGAAGACCCGTTATCTTAGGTTAGATGCGGGGCAAAAACGCAGCGGGCACAGTGTGGAGACTTAAGCCGTGCCGGGCGGACGCTGCAGTGGAAAATATCTCGTAACATGTCTCGCCGCACTCTTCTCGCCCTGGTCGCAATAGCCTGCTTCTGTCAGGCCGTGGCCAGGCCGGTGCGTCGTACGCTCAACTTCAACATGTTCGTTCTGAAGCCGCACCATGGAACGCCGGATCGATCTGTTTTAGCAACGGACGGCATTTCACGTTTCGGCCCGCTGATGGAGTACTTGGTGCAACGCGTTCAGGGGATGATGTCTGTTCGCCTGCCACCAAAGAAGGGAAGCCTTCCATCTGATGTACCGCTAGCAGATGCTTCAGAAAACGAAATCGACCCATCGGAATCCAAGATGCCAGGTGTGGTCGTCAGGCCGTCCCGCACGAAGCCAGGCACGTACGAAGTTGAAATCGACGTCGTTGTAGACGACGGTCAACCGGAAGAGACGAAGCAGTGATTTAAATTTAAATTTCGAGTACGATCGTTACAAACTGTAGTGATACAATAATATTGCATTTAATTAGTGTATTCCCGGAAGTATTTAACTTATTTATTCTTGCCATAATTATTAAGACAATTAAATATTTTTTGTGCATTTTTTTTGTGTTTGTGTTCTTTTATAATACTATTTCGAGATGACATATATTTTGTTTTTTTTTTAATACCATTCTACAAACACCTTACTAGGCCAAACATTGGGAAAATGTGTTTGTATCATTTTCATAGAATTTTAATCTTTATGTAAAGTTAAAAGTCCATTAAACTTTGTACTTAAATCTCCATTTCTATGCAATTTCTTGCATTTCCTGTTTCCACTTATACAGTTAGACTAGATTACTTCAATCGCATAAAAACGACATAGGGCCAATATGAAAGATATATTTTACACAATATGTTTCATAGTTTACTGTAATGATTTCATATAGATTAAAATTGATGAGCTGACAGCTGTAATTCTTAACAACTAAAACTTGTTAGTGTTATATTATTACGCAAGGGCCGTGCGGTGCAGGGAGAGAACAAAATATACCAATCACTATCCATACAGGCCAAAGAAGGCACGACATTTATTGCTAAATTTTCCCCGATAACATTTATAATTGTTATTTTGAACAACGATTCTGATTTGACTTAACTTAGAATAACAAAAGATAAATACAATTCTTGTATTCCTCTGTTTTGAGACTAGAAGTCAAACGGGTACTTCACCTAGTATAACAGTTCTGCCTTTGTATGCCAGGACTTAAAGAGTTCTAGTACTGAGCTGACTTTTATTAACTACAATGCCCTGATGTAATATCTCCATGCATACAACCTAACAATTAACCACGCACTCATAGACTAGAACATTTGATTAGAATTCATGTCTTTCTTCAGTTTTTTCTAGAAATACATAGTATTTATAGGTTTTTAACCAAACTAAAACAGAATTAATAATCTTGGAACAATTTACACACGGTCATCTGACCTTGTTTGCAATGGAGGAGTACCTATATATATATGTATGTATATTTAATTCTACACCCTTAAGTGAGAAATAATTATTCACATCGCAAAATTTTTTTTTTCGTCATATAATTTCTGGGTGGTAATGGAATCCACGATAACATCTTAGTAGGTAGTTAATTAGCCAAATAGGCCAGGCAGCCGGAATAAAGTTTGACGACCGGTCCCAATTTGAATGATAGGTACGTGGAAATTTCTAGACACTAAATATCTAGATATATTAAATATCTTCCTTAAGGTATTTGTAATATATAAATAGTACTCTACGAAGGCAGTACTCTAAATACATATATTTAGAGTTCGAACTGTTAATGCATTTATAGAAAATATCATCGTCGTCATCCTCATCATCGTCAGCCTCTAGATGTCCACTGCTGGACAAAGCCCTTCCCCTCCTTTTACCGTGACGCATTCGTCAATAAACAATTCTCTATTTAAAATACTCAGTAAACTCTGCGGCCGCTATTAAATCTGCAAACATTATTAATGTATTACCGCTTAAAATAAGTAAATAAACATGTTTTCACCCTTGTATATTTACCTTAAGTCCACAGAGGAGAGAAAAACGTATACGTAACGAACTTATTAAGTCGTAAATAAATAGGTGTTTGCCTACTCTGTGGCACTGAACTGATATGCAATAGGCAAATCCCCTCACGACAAAACAGGTTTTGTTGCAGTTATTCACATTATCCTTTCCCGGGAATGTTTTTATGAGGGATTTTCCTGATGAGAAATTCTTAGAACTATTTAACCGAGCGCTCTTAAAGGCTTGAATTATGTTAGCGTTTCGTAATAAAGCAGATACGGGACGCAATTAAATTTCAACATGAAAAGTCTTTCAATTCGGTCAATAGCGGCCCATCATCATCAATCGTTTTAATCAGAAGGGATAAGACTATCCGACGCGTTGGTTAAGTGCGGGTTGACAGCCTTTACGCATCTTACTGAACATTATGGAGATATAAGATTTGCAGGTTTGCTCGCTACGTTACCTTTAATTGTTGCAGCATATTTTAATAACGACACATAACGACACTTATAATTACAAATAATTAATCATATTAACAACGTATTATTATATTTTTAAGCGTCATTTTACTGTCGCTGTACAGAGGAAAGAATTCAATATTGGATCGCTGGTATACATATATGGCTGTTAGCGCACGCACCATGACATAATGAAAAGAAATATAATTTGTGTATGTAGTGCATATACATACATACATACATACATACTATGTACATATTTATTTGCTCACTTGTTTTTTTAGCACTCTCATCCATACATCCTAACTCCTCACAAGACATTTTATGTACTCCGCTGCGACTGTGTGGATTTCATGTTTCTTTAGTGTTTGTACTAAATCGGTCCATAAATAAATATGTATCAATTAAATCTACATCGTAAAATGTTTATTAACCCATACTTTTCAGATAACTAAACTGAAACGTTGTTTATGGTGTAGAAAGCTGTGATGATCGAAAGTTTATATAAACAAAAAGCTTAAAAATTGTATAATTTCGATGATATAATTCACAATGTAAGTTGAGCTCACATATATGTATATCGCCGAGCATGTTAAATAGGGTTTAGCTTAGGATACTTCAGAAGCAGCCAGCTCTATAAAAACCAAATCTGGGTA
>DWME01007279.1:0-12771 GCA_018244795.1 Parelbella ahira ahira
TCCAATGCTGGACATAGGCCTCCCCAATAGCACGCCACTGAGTCTATCTTCAGCTCTTCGCATCTAATCATATATTATATGGCTTATGACTTTTAATTCTTTGAATATCAAATAACACTACTAATGAAAGTTATAGCCGTTTAAAGCTTCTTTATCAAAATGAAAATATGTTTAACGAAGCCATCAATAAATTACTTCGCCATTATTGCGTTTTATCGCAATATAATCGTAATAAAAATTTCTGTATTTCGACGTAATGAATGTCTTATCGTTTTAATGGTACCGTTTCATGTAAGATTCTCGCGACAGATTCGCTGTATGGTATAAATATGGTCATCATTTCCTACAGTTAAAAACATCGCCAACACACATTATTGTGATCGTAAATGTTGAATTGGATTTCGTAAGGCAGGCCAATCAGGGTATTTCTTATTCTGTTATTAAGCCTGTATTGGCTTAATAACAGAACAATTATAGAACTAGCTAGTTTCATAATTGACTGCAGTGTTAATGTAAGTTATAGTCCGAGAGCTGGGAACTTTTCGGTTTAAGTCATTTAGCGCTGTAGTGTACATTTGTAGACCAAATTGATTTGTGTAAACTGTTTATTCTTTAAAATATTTGGTTAATATTTTTCACATATAGTTTTATTAAATGAATATTTTGAGAATATGTTATTATCTGTAATTATTATTACATAAAATAAAAAAATATTACGACAGTAATATAATTACATATTATTACTTTCTATAGTATTTATTATAAAGTTTACTTCAATTATTCAAGTTTCCTTTAGCGGATCTGCCGAAGGATATTTCTATATAGAATAAGTACTGATTTTATGATATCAATTTAGCTGCATTCTTACGTAGATCAATAAGAAGCAGGCGTGTAGAGAGAAAATCAAAACTTATATATCTTGACCAAATAGGTCAGATACTGGCTGACTTGGGTATCAGAAGATACTGAACATGCTGTGTTTGAACTTTGAAGAGAGTGATGAACGCAGAAGGCGCATGCCAGGTCCGTAAGGACAAACATATATAGCATTCGGTGCTCTCTGCCTACCCTATAACGACTTAACGTGACCATATCATAATTATTTTTATTGTACATGACATTATAATAGCACTGTGAACTTTGCGCTGAATGACTATCTATATGACTGACAGCTCCCCAACTACGAATATAATATGTAGTATGCAACGATACGTCCACTTATAGCCATTTCTGCTCGGAGCACTCACAATCGGTGATTGCGCCTTGTAAACATTTAGTCGTACATTTACCTAGCGTTACAGAGACAATTTCTCTTATCACCTTTAATCATTATATGTACGTTATCTGGAATTAAATAACTTTATCTCATATTGGCTCGTTGAAATTGATGTGCGTACTATTATATTTTTTAGTGTATTCACAAACAGCCGTCTTGTTTTCTGTTTCGTTGTCGCATCGCGCGGGAAAGCAGTGATTATGACAGTCAGAGTGAAAGTGAACGAGGATTTGCAAAGGGAGAGAGCGAAATGTACTTTTAATACCAATGAATTGACAAACTTTTTGGATGGTGGTTCGAATAATACGGAATATAGACGTAAATTGGGTATGTCAATAGCATACAGCTATTATATTATTATTAATTTATTGATGTTCCTCTCCAATATCTGATAAGTTAGAAATATTAAGTTGAACGCAAAATTTTATTATCAATGTTTATGACAAGTCGAAAACGAAATTTAGATATGAAGCAGAAATATTCATCAGTTTAATAAATATCAGGGTGAAAACTATGATAATGATCATAATAACAGATGTTCTCCGGTAAAAGTGAGATAAATAGGAATATTAAAAATATTGATGTTATTATATATTACTTACGTTTCTTGCCAATTTATGTAATGTTTGAGAAAAACATCCTATTGTAATTTCCAAATTGCGAGGTGAATTTAACCGTTGAACTGTCAAGTACATTGAGACGTGAGAGCCATTAAATACTTAGTAGTCTTAAATTACGTCAGTTATATAAGGAAAAACTTAAACAAAGCAAGTAGTACTGTCTGTATAGTAGAAGAGTTGTAAAACTAAATGCATATGAGTTTCTGTGAATTGTACAGTCTGATACATATATAGTTTTTAAAAAAAAATTCGAGTCATATTTTGAGTATAGGCAAAATACTTGTAAATTTTAAAAATATTGAGCCTTTGTTTTTAAAATTTTTGTTATTGAATTAGGTACTTATGGAACTTAGGTAATTTAGGTATTATTTTGTAATATCTAATTATGTAATAAACATATGCAATTACATTTAAACATTTTTATGTAGTTTCAGGTTTTTCAAATTTCTCTATAGCCATAACATTTATAATACCCTCATTTATATTGGCAAAGAAATTTTTTACAAAAACGTTGAACATTCACTTTTCGTCCTTAACATCTGCACTAGCCATCACAGTTTTATTTATTACTGGTCAGATCCTTTAGTACTAAATTCTATGTATAAGAGTGTTTTGTTATGGTTAGTATGGATTCATATAAACTTCTTCCATCTTTATTAAGTTTCATAGTATAAAAAAAATTCGTCGTATAAAAAAAACGACGTTGGACTAAATGAGTTCCACAATGAGGTGGTTGGTTTTCAAAATTTTCATAATTTATGACGGCTGCCATTAAGGGACGAAGAAAGGAATGTGCTAAAAGATACAGGTGATCAGCATGAGCATTACAAGCGCTATGAATAACCTTATTCTATACTATTCTACCTTATTATAATAAAAAGAAATGTTGAAACTTTTATTATATTTCAGAGAAAAAAGTCCTCAGCGTTCCCAGAATCCTTGACGATGTACCAGAAGAGTATCTCAGTCATAAAGAGAAATACGAAAATGCAATACGCAAAGGTACACTATTGTATAGGGCATTAATGGAAGCGGATGATCCCCGTCTAAGTGACGATGAGAAAGTTATGTAAGTTAGTAATATTTTGTGCATTTTCAACAGCGTCTTTTAAGAGTTTAATTGTGATCGGCCTATTTTACAAATATGTATTTAAAATATAACACTTACATTCAATGGACATTATCTATCATAATAAAACTCAACCATTTTCGATTTTTTTTTAATATACATATACCATGACCCAAATGCCTCGCATTATGTTCGTTTTTACATTTTGGACTGTTTAGTATACTTTTTTATTTCGATAAAAATCCAAGCGATGAGCAATAAACAATAGTAAAAACGAAAATAACGCGAATATGAATAAATATATTTTCGTGACATTATATATTAGGTACATCGGAGAAATATTGATGAGAGAACCTTTTTTGCAGACTCAATTTCCGAAACTCTGTTGTTTCCGCTGTGTTTAGAGATTTCTCACCATTCGGAGTACATTTCTCTATGTTCGTGACCACGTTGAGGAACCTAACTGATGAGAAGCAACGGGAGTACTGGCTACCGCGCGCTGAGAGAATGGAGATTATTGGAACATATGCGCAGGTATAGATAGATATTTTTAGAGGAGAATGCTTAAAATCCTGTGAAGACGGAACGCTTGTGTCAACTACAAACGACAATTTTTTATGAACAGTCACGATAGCCAACTTTCTCAGAACGCCTTCTCGGAACGGGGAATTGGCTGCTTGAATTGAATTTTGACAGTAAACTTTGTCAACGGGGTAAAATATTTTCAAGCGTTATGAAAATTTAAGATCACGCTAGCGCGAAAAGGTCGTAAGCGCCGTGGAGAATTAAGTATGAATTAAATAATTATCAAGCATCTCGCACCACATCAAGTTTTGTTTGAATAGATAAAACACCAAAACACATTTTATGATATAGTCTTGAGATAGACATGAAGCGGAATCATCTACGTTTCAAGCTAATGTTCAATTTCTATTTTTTATATCAGATTTTTGTTTCTCGTTTTCAGACCGAACTCGGTCACGGTACGTATATCCGAGGCCTCGAAACTCGGGCCACTTACGATCCAAACACTGAGGAGTTCATTCTGAATAGCCCCACTCTTACTTCTTACAAATGGTGGCCCGGACATTGTAAGTCATATATGTCTTTGTTCTATAATATTAGGACAAAGTTACTTCAAACATAACCAAAATTAAATTAGATGTAAAATGTTCTAACATTCGTTCATAATTACTGTTGCCAAAGCATATTTCTGGACTTTGTTGCATTCAGAACAAGAATTATTTATGGCTTTTGATTAAAATAAGTAGGTATATGCTGTTAAAAATTGCTTATTCAGCGCACATTGGAACATATTGACATTCCGGGATATTAATCCTTAACAACTTATATTTTCAGTGGCGCAAACAACTAACTACTGTATTGTGATGGCTCATTTGTACATAAAGGAAAAGAGTTGTGGTATTCAGCCGTTTCTGGTGCAGATAAGAGATGAAGAAACTCATATGCCCCTACGCGGTATCAGGTTGGGAGAAATAGGTGCCAAGCTCGGTTTTAATACCGTGAATAATGGATTTCTTGGTTTGGATAACGTCCGAATACCTAGAAACATGATGTTGATGAAGAATGCACAGGTGTCGAAAGTAAGTACAGAGAAATATGTTATGTCACCTAAATTTAAATTCAAAGATTTACTAAATTTTTACACTTATTGTTGAGGAAAATACAGGAAGTTTATAGATTTATGCAGGTCTTGTTCTCTGTTCGACATTCTATTATGCTCTGAATCTTATCTCTGCCATTTTTCAGGATGGCACATTTAAAGCATCGCCCAACAGTAAGTTGGTTTACGGAACTATGGTATTCGTCAGGGTGATTATAGTGAACGCCGCTGCCACACACTTGGCTAAAGCCGTCACCATTGCCATCAGATATGCAGCGATCAGGAGACAGTCCCAACCCAAGCCGAAGTAACTATTGCCTAGTCATTATTCATTAACGAATTAGTAATAATCATTTGGGATCGCTTCGATGATTAGACATCATTACTTTTTATTCATAATTCATGATTAATGCGTCAGAGGCTTGTAAATTAACCGAGCTATGTCAATTATAAGTATGGAATTATTCTTATTCATATTTCTTCTCTTTTTGCCAATACCAGCGCTGATCAGCTTTCCGTGATCCAACTGATCCAGAAGTTACCATTTTCCATTTGAGTCCCAATCCGTCTTTCCATGTGTTTCCTAATCGCTTATTTATATACATAAATTTATTCAAGCATAACTTTAAAAGCGTCCATATGGTTTTTCGTTTTGTGTCTGGTTCGATTATCTTAATGAATGAACATGAATACGATTTATTTCTAACAGTGAGCCAGAGCCACAAATTTTGGACTACGTGACCCAGCAGCACAAACTCTTCATAGGCATTTCAACGGTCTACGCGTTTAGCGTATTTGCGCGCTGGTTGTATGGTGTGTACTCGAGGACGACTAAGGACTTGGCTGCTGGGAAACTCGACAACTTACCTGAGGTGAGCTAGGAGATATTATGGCTGTGACTATTCGATGCTGGATTGCTTGCTTGACTAGCTTATGGTCAGGCAACAACAGCTATTAAATCGTCATTGGGTCCGATTGACATCTGCTCCCCATCCATTAATCAATCAGATAAAGAACTCGCTTGTAAAGATCCTCTTGTTACATATCTCATAATTTATTGCCAACTTGTACTTCCAAGATATTTTTATGGAAAGGAAAGCTTGAACAGTTATTTAATATGTATGTATGTATATTGTATTTATGGATTTCAGCTCCACGCTGTATCCTGCGTGATGAAGGTGCTGAGCTCTTCCGAGTCCACGGCGCTGGTGGAGCAGTGTAGATTGGCCTGCGGTGGGCACGGCTACATCCTGTCTTCCAACCTGCCACAGCTCTACGGCATCGCCACCGCCAACTGCACGTACGAAGGGGAGAACACCGTTTTGTTGCTGCAAACGGCAAGGTTAGGATGTTGTCTTCACAGATCTCTTTTTATTATGATAGGCTAGCGTTTGGCAGCGATCTCGCCTGATGGCTAGCGTAGATGCGTCCGAAGATGGAGCACGTACAGCTAGAAAACGCCTATTAACCCTTGATTTGAACAGTTCTATGTTATTCTGAGTGTCCGAGACCACAGCCGTTTTATAAATGTATTATGAGTATTATAATAAATAAATATTTCATAATGATGTTTACGATATAAATGACTTTTTTTCTAGGTCGTTAGTAAAGACTTGGGATCAAAAGGAGAAAGGTTTACAACTGAGCCCTTCAAGTGCCTATTTGTCGGTTAGAACTAATCCAGAGAAATGGGACAGTTCCCTTGATGGCATTATCGCTGGTTTCCAAAGAGTGGCTTATGGGTTTGTATAATTTTTTATTTCACCCTATGAGTTTAAATACTTAAAACTCAAAAGTCACCTATCTTATACGGCAGAATGTTTTACATAAAATACTTGGCATTTGTGAATACGGAATATATTTAGCATAGCTTCATCAATATAATCCAACAGGGTCATCCACAGCTGATACCTAAATTCATTTCCCCAGCTGTTAATCAAACCCTGATGATATATTTCATAAGCTATTTTATGTTGCGTAGACATTAAATTATAGTGTAACGTTCGATCCATCAATTAACGTATTATCTGACTGTATACCTCATCACCAAAAAAACTCGTCCGTAAACAGACACCATAATTACCATTATAATATATTTCCCTGGCTATTACCCGTTACTACGTGTGGATATACGTGGGGATAAAAAGCACTTTAAAATTTAAAATACCTAAACTGTTTTATGTAACGGCTGCGGGTTTTACATTGATCTTAGCGCCATCTAGTAAGCTCGGAAAAAACGATATAGATTCAATATATGAAAACTAACATTGCGACCATAGAAATGGCTATAGCGCCATCTAGTTTCGTACGATGGAACAAATTATTATCAGAGTATCGTTAACAGAAACGTCAAACCTTGTATTGATGTATTCTTTCTTGGAAAAGGTTACATAGCCCACACCACATATCGGTTCTTAAACTATTTTAATTCTAATTCTCGCTCATTAAAATACAAATAAAATTGTAGTAGTATGAAAAATATCTTGGCTGTGAGTATTGTTCATCCTTGTATGTACCAATACCAATACGATACCAATATAACAGCGTAACATTGTAACATCAGTCTATTGTAATGTTTGATATATCAGCCTGGTTTAATCTATCATATTATGACAATTGTGTAATTACGAATAAATAAAACAAAAATGAAATGTTTAATGATTTAAATATTTACATCTAATAATACTAATAATGACAGCCCGTGTATCTCATAGGTATTTTCTGTATCATGGTGTCACTAACACCCAACATCAAGATTAGACAGTAAAATATTAACGAATGAAATCAAAACAATACCAACACTAAACAAATATAATTAACATTATTACAAGCCTGTATATATTAGCGGTAGATCATTGTCCACCTCCTAATTAGCTAACAAAGATTACAAATAAAACAATAGAATATTTTTAGTAAGCTGGCAAACAGCGTGTCCAGTTTGAGACAGTACATTAAATCTGGACTGTCTCCTGAGGATGCGTGGAACAAAGCATCGGTCCAACTCGTCGCAGCTGCAGAGGCAAGTCAGATTATTACCAATAACCAATTTATTACTTATAGTTAGTTGTTACCTATACCTATATATTAAAACCGTTTGTACAGCTTTCGTGATGGTCGGTGGTTTGGTTCTTATAACATTAAATGCATTACACTCACTTACTTATTTTTCCAAGTCTTGTATATATTGGCTCCCATTGTCTTTCTTGCTCCAGGCCCACGGTCGAGCTGTGCTACTGTCAGTTTTTAAATCCGAGATGAACAACAAAGTCGCGACTCTGTCACCTCCTCTGAAGGAAGTGTTGATGCAGCTTGTTGAGTTGTATTTCGTTTACTGGTCCTTGCAGAGGACGGGCGATTTGTTACTGGTAAGATATATTTTCTATTTTACAAATCATTATTTAAAATTTTACCGTCAAGGACCCAGAGAGCTTTGACTGCCAAATAAATCTGTTTTATTCTAATGTCTCGATATAATGTTGATGGATAGACATGCAGCTATAGATCAAAATGCAGCCATCTTAAGCAAATGGGTTAGATACTGATATGGGAGTTGAAATCTCCAACATTATCGTGCTTGTCAGAAGAGTTATGAATGCAGAGGTAGCACGTCAAGTGTATAAGGATTGAAGTATTTGGATTTTTCGCACTTTGTGATATCTACCTATTCCGTAAACAAAATGGCGTGATGTATCACAATAACAGTAATTACTCGCATTTTAATAGTAATAAGTAGATAATAATGACTTAACTTTTTTTGATCATGATAAATACTCACAATACAATATGCCGTATGTTTTTACGGCGCCAAAATATAATACATGTTTAATTTTTGCTCCTCATTCAAATATTACATGTACCGCTTCAAACATCATTCGAATCATGCTGACGTCATTATTGCAGTACGACGTACGCTAGCTATGTATAGATAAAGATGAGTTTATACTCTATGATAGGATCATTGCAATCATAGACAATGAATCGAAGAGATTTGAATTGCTTTGAGGTCGTCACAGTAATATTATATTATATTGTGCTATTATATTTATATACAGGTATAGGAATATTCGTATCCTTTCTATAGAATACTGTAGCATTTATTATTTATGTTTATTCTTCTTCTTCTCTTGCGTTACACTGTTGGCACAGTGGTCCTGGTTGTATTACCAGGGTCAGTGTCAGGTCAGATTAATCTTCCCATATTATTACGTTTATATCTTTGTTTATTGTCTATGGTCAATGAGTAGCATAGAATAGAGATTTATTGCGAAAGTATCTTTGTCAAAACATTAATAACGTTCAAACTTGAAATTTAACGAATTGTGATCGAATTTCTATTGTTTAGTTTTTAGTTTGAGTTAATTAGTGGGTTGCTGTGGGCGAAATAAGGCGGAACTGTTAGTATTTTGACATAGTATTTCAATTTTAATAAAATACGGAAACGTGTTAGTTTGACACTGATCATTTAATGTCTGTACGGCATTACTTCTTAAAATAAATGTGTTATCTACATGTTGCTTGATCTGTGAATGCAACGGTCTGGCAGAGATGAATCGTATGATTGAACAATTAGCAGCCGATTGTTACATGTGGTTCTTGATTCGTTTTTTATTCGACATAGCATAATATGTTGTCTATTGTCGGTCATTTCAAACGAAATTCATCTGAACTCGTTGAAGATAGAAAATAGTTATTTTAATTCACGAACACCGCAGCAACGTTGTGAAAAATTATTAAATAAATGCACAATAAAATAAAAAAAAAAAAATTAAGTAAATAAAATTTGTAAAACAAAAGTAACACACAAGTATAGGATGACAAAACAGATCATCATCTAATACTATACTTGGTTAAGTACATTGCTTGACAAAAGTCTCCTTTGGGGGATTTTGTGCATAATCTCCGCCCTGGACATGCGGGTTGGGAATCAGCTTTTCGTACCACCTACGCTGCTGCCCATCGGCGGCCAGGGCATGAAAGGCGTGCCGAGGCAGGCCGAGCCATACCGCGATCTGCCAGCTCCTACAAAACAGATACCTATATACAGTACGAATGATGATGGACGCAAGTGCCGAGGGAGACTACGGCTCGCCTAACATGACCAAATAAATCAAGTACTGACTGATGATGCACGCAGCACGTGGAAGAAGCACGCTAGACCTATAAGGGAAGACATAGTTGCGCTCGGTACTTTCTGCTTACCCTTTAACCGTTCTGGTGTGATGACAGTAAAAACAATAAACATCACTTGGTGAAACAAAGAAAGTTGACCTTCGCGGCGATTTGTACCTAAACGTACTTATTGCAGCAGTAATGAACACCCTCCAATCTTTCTGGAAATAACATGGCGTACACGATGTTCTTGTGTTTTTCGGTTCAATGTAATTTATAATCGTTTAAACGATTCATCTCATTCGAGGTTTTACATATTATACAAATAAACAATATTTTACGACAGCAACAGTTTCGCATTGATACAGAAATAAATTTAAATTTATTTAAATATGCCTCATATTGTCAATTTTTTTACGTGGGGTTCTTTCCGGTCCACTTTTTATATTTCTTTTTTATGGCCGCCTGTCATCTGATGTTGTTCTACTATATTTTATTTACGTTTTAACAAAAGAAATGTGGCCAGAATTGGAATTAAAATTACGATTTAAAAAACCAACGAGATTTAAAACTCTTAACCTGACATTTGTTGCTATTAAGTGATTTTTTTGCATGGACGTCGTAAAATATCAATTTTAGCAACAGTTTTAAAGCTATTAAAATTATTAAACTTCGTTCTATCTCAGAAACAGAAATTCTTCTAGACAACGTTTTAAATGTCTAGACAATATTATAAAACATAGTGTGGCATGTTACTTCAAGTCGAAGAGCGTCAATGTTGTTTGAAAATGAGATATTTTATTATATGTCTATTTATATTTACTACATAATCTATTCATTAATGTTTTTATTGAACAAGGAAGTCTTTAAAGTTTATGTATATCTCGTATTGCAAATCGTTTGATTTTATCGATTTACAACTGCTATGTTATAGACAAAAGTGCTATCAGAAAAACATAATATACTATATTATTAAGCTCAAAGCTAGTCCAGTGTCAACCAACCCATTAATATCGTTTTATTACTAATAATAAAGTAATAATTTATTATATTTCCAAATGAAGAACGAAATCAACTGTTAGATAATAAAGTGCATTATTAATTTTCAAATTCTCAAGAAACAAATTTTGATTAAATTCATGGTGTTCTATTTTTGTTTTGACGTGATTACAAATGTGAAGTAATTAAGTATTTTCAATTTGAATTTGTATATTTGAAAAGCGGGTAATAGAGTTTAGATATTAACTTGTGACATTCGTAAGATAATACTTTTGACATATTTTAATAATGTTCTATTGTTATATTAATATAGAAATTAAACAAACAATAAGAGGAAATTAAATAGTTACAAAAAAAAACTAATACTTAACAATTATTACCTCGAAGAAACCGGTTTTTTTTTTCTCCTACAATAATCGTTTAATTTTATATTATTGGCCATAAATAAAAAACAATATAAAATTCGTCCAATTAATTTACGATAAATTTATGATTTTAAATTGGCTGTGGCCATTAGTGATGTAGTTTTATCTAAATGAATCACTTAAAAATATAATCGATAATCGATATTGCCATCTCGATAATCGACATATCACCGTTATCTCCTTAGCATAATATATTATATACATATATATTAATTACTAACATATCTAAATATGTACACATGTATATTTGTTTGTATCAATATATTTTTGTATATAAGGTCTATAAGAAAAGAGTTTTTTCGCAGTCCTGCTTACTGCTTACCTCGTAAGGGACCTGGGATGATGATATACTTAATAGTAATAATATTATTTTTTTACATACTTTATAGCTTTTTATACAAATGTGTTGTTTCACCAGTAGATATTTAATTTATAACCATTGACCGAATTGTAATTTCCTTAAACGGCATTGACGTAATGATTTTTTAAAATTAACCTCTGCGTTAAGGTCTCTAGAACAGTTATCGTATCAGCAGGCGCCAGAGTTACCATGAGTTTATATTACGTAAGGACATGTCCTGACAAAAAGTTTCTACGGTACGAAGATATTTACTTAACATTAAAATAATTCGCTGTATGTAGGTATGACTGTAAGCATAATTATGACAAAAGGATACAGATTTTTAATTGAGTATGGTAGTTAATATTCAATTTATTACTTATATTATTATTATTGTAACATCACGTCTAGTTCGTAGCAGGGTTGGCCGAAAGCACCGTGTGCTGAATAACTTTATGCTTACAGACCTAATAGGTGGTGAGCCTATTTCCATACACTATTTTTACATATTTATATATAAAAATAGTTAATGGCAATTTAAATGTACAATCTTAAAAACAGGATGTTAGTGACGAGCAAGTGTGTCAAAGGGTTTCTTTTTGTATTCTATTGACACAAAAAAACGTTTAATATTATTTTTAATAGCAAAATCCAAATAAATCATGCAGTGTGCTCATATACTCACGGTTCGCTGACCGCGGTGGAACGGCCAAAAAACAGTGGACTCATTACTTCCTTCAGCTGTCATCTGTCAGCTGCTGGAGCCGCTCGCAGCGTGCTCTTGACCTGTATTCCGTTTTAATAACACCACCATATTTTTTTTAATTTTCGGCTATCGACGAACACAGTCAAACAAACCTAAAATTATTATTTTAACATTGTATTATTTAATTATTATTTTAACATTTTACTTAATCGTTTCACATAATTTAATTAATTGATTTTGGTAAATTGAAATATTTAATGTTGATATTCACTATGCTATCAATTTGGGACAACTAGGATAATATAGATAAACGTAACAACACGCCTGTAATCCCTGAAGGGGTAGGTACAGGAGTGTAGTAGTACACTCTCCCAGTTTCACCAGTTACGTTTACGTCCCATGGAATAGATGGTGAGCCTATTGCCATACATCGAGCACAAATCCAGACACCGAGTCACTACTATAAATTCTAAATTAGTACTCGACCCTGGATCTGAAACCAGGATCCCGATTGGCAGTATAGATTGTGAAAACTGAATTTCAAAAAGAGGGTTAGCAATAAACGTAGGAGTAGCGTACATGTCTTTGTCTATATGTAAAAAC
>DWME01007280.1:0-12770 GCA_018244795.1 Parelbella ahira ahira
AGAATATTTTCAAAAACGTTAGGGATCCGTATGAAAACTTCGATAATGTAACCCAAAGTGTGAAAAAAATACCATATGATATCCATATATCGCGTACGCTGCGAAAATTATCGACAATAGAGTAAAGTAATGTACTACTGTTTTATAGAGGACATTAATATCTGCAAATAAGTCCGCGATACCATATGTCTGACTATTACAGTTGTCACAATAACTACCTTTTCATGTTAAAATATGCAATTTTAACGCCGGTACAAACTAGGCCACATTATTCGTACTTGGGTATTAATCCTTACCCTAATAAATCATTTCGTATTCAAGGCTATATCAGTACCTGTAAATTACCCAAGGTTATTAATCACGAGCTATCTAGCTAGGGTATCCGAGGGTTTTCGATAGATCATGGATCATGGGTCAGTGAACAGAGATGGACGATGATCTTGTTTAGAATAAACGATCCTCTTTATTTGTTAATATTTAATATTCTGCTACACTATCCAAAATCCACGCGGACGCAGTCGCGGGCGTTTGCTAGTCCAATATATATATTAATACACATTTATACAAAAAAATAATAATGAATAAAGGAAAAGCCCCAATTAGTAGAGCAAAAAAAAATTTTTGTATCAAAAATGTTTTCTGAGACGACTAAGCTCCATTTAATGAGTGTGGGCGCTGAACTAAGATATTTTTAACATTTTATGAAATTCACGGGTCCCGGAGCGCGTGTTATTTATTGATTTTATTTGATCCGTCCGTGTTGTAGAAAAAAAGGCTTGCCACGTTCATGCCTTCTCAGTTAAAAATTTTCAATTTAAAATTAAAACGGTTCTGAATAGCAAATTATTTTGGAACAAAAACGTATGTTTTTCTTGTCTGCCGCGTAGCTTTATTGCATTTCTTTTATAGAAGAAAATTAATGAAAATTAATGAAATGTATTATATTATAATCGTATGCATTTTATTTGCTTTTCAGGGTATCGCTATCAAAACTTTACACGTTCACATGTTTTAAGTACGATATCTTAGAATATGATCGCAGGCAGTTTTCATTCTCGACATACGAGATACCTATTTAGGATAGTTTGAGGAAATTATAAATACTTATATTTAGTACAGCTTAAGTATTTGTAAGAATATTCATGAATAATTAGTTTGCTGCTATAGTTTTGAACAAAATGACGGCTAGGTATTTGTTTGTAACTCGCTGTTGCGTAGGAATAGAAATGTACAAAAGCGAAATTCGTGGGATTATTAAATATTTTTGCTTGAAAGATTTAAGTACCGAAAAAGTTTTTCAAGAGTTACATCAGATTTCGAGAAAGGGAATGCTATTCCGTATTCTGTATTAGAAAGTTAGAGTGTAGAGTTTGAGCGTGGAAAAACAATAATTCGAGATGATCTCCGCTCGGGCTGCTCTTAGGCTAGTTAGGAGTAGTTAGTTAGGAATAGTTAGCTAGTTAGAATGGTTAGGAAAGTTCATATTGAATGATCGTCGTGTAACAGAACGTTTCGTTGCTAAAGACCTAAATATACTATGGAATAGGTGGTGAGTCTATTGCCATACACCGGACATAGTTTCTGACTCCGACGCACCACTAAAAATTTAAAGAAGAAAAAGCCCAATGAAATTACGGCATTAAAATGTACTCTAAACTCATTTTATTGTCCCATGCATAATTACTAAAAAATATTGGCCTATTTTAAAACTGCAAAGGTTACACATCATTAATATCATAATGTTATTTTATGCATTTAAAGATATTACAAAATTATTGGTGGGTCAAAAAATGAGATTATAAGTGTTTTTTTACTTCTTTCGTATTTTCCTATTAATCGTCTTCCCGTATTTTGATTCTGTGAATTTCATTAATATTACGAGAACACGCAGATATTGTCGCGATGTTTAAATAGTCTTTGTGGGACTACATGAGAGTCTGTTTCACCATCGTAATTTCGCAACGTGAAATATTTATATGATTGAGCTTAATTTACAGTGAAATCTTGAAGGAATGAATATATTTACATATTTTGATTAATAATTGAGTAAGTGATTACAAAACTTCAATGAAACGGATAGTTTATTTCTGAAATTCATCGTAAATCATTCTATCGTAGCGTTATTGGGCACGGGTCTCTCCTCAGAGTGACAAGGGTTGAGGCGGTAGTCTGACACGCTAGCCAAGTGCGGTCTGGCAGACTATAAATACCTATCCTAAAGAGCCTAATTACTTACGATGTTACCAGCAACGTAATATAAAGTGTCATTGAATTTGAAACATGCACGTTCTAATATTTATAGAAAACAACTTATGATATTGACTGTTAAACGGTTAAATATAGCCACATGGTATGATATAATAACTTTAAAATATGTAAGCTTATAGAACAACATTAGCCTATTTCAGTCCACTAATGAACGTAGGCGTCCCTTAACGAACGGCATCGCGCCCTTTCCTCGTGTACGCTTAAATGTTAATATTTTATTAGGCAAATGTAAACCTAACTGTTACTCGTTACGATATTATACGATTTTGTTATGAGAGAAAATTAAAATAATACTTTGAGGTTCTTAGTTCTTTTTCTTAGAAAATTTCGCGATTCCATCTAATATATACTTAACATCTAGCTTTATAAAAACTTCGATATTTCAACCAAAATAACAGAAAACTTAATGAAGTTTGGAATAATTAATGGATAATGATCCAGATAGTACAAAGGTTATATTTTATACATGCATTTATTATACATGTTATGTATGTATAAAGGTTATATATTATACGTGTACTTTATATAAGCATTCATTTGAAGCATAGCGACATATTTGTAAATTTCTAGGGTCTGTACATGTACAGTTGCTCTAGTCTCACATAAAGAAAGGTTCATAAAATGTTTATGAATAATAAAATCTTAGCTTGTAAAATTTGATAGCTAAATCATAGTCAACATTTTCATCGTCACAATAAAGAACAATTCAATGAATAAAATATAAAATAGAAAATACATAACATCCAGAAAGCAATTAATATTTACTTATGAATTACGTGAGGCTGCAGTGTAGGGATCAAAATAATTAAAAAGTTTAAATTAATCTAATTTATTTTAATAATAGCAATTAAAGTGTACAAATGTTAGAGATTAGAGTTTCGTTTTTAGTATCTACTCATATATAGAATTACGCGGTGGCCGTGGGAAAGCGAAGCGTCTTCACGTTATCGCTCGGTCGGCAGATCGGCGTTCGCGGTCTGATAGCGCGTGATGTACGGTAGGCGATGCTATGATATTACATAAATGTACATAACATACATCCGCGTGTATAAGTTAGGGATAAGTGCGATAAACCGAGTTGAAATACCTAGATGAGAGATACTCGGCAGTTAAATAAATTGTTATTTGTTGCAATAGATAAGTCGTTAACAAAAGTTTAGTGTGAGAATTAATAAACTGGAGACAGCTCGTTGTGTGTCAACATCCGTTCTCTTTTCACCTTTCGTGGGCTTGAATACTAAAGCAAGGGATACCGAAAACCTTGACACAGGTTAATCATTCCAAACTCTTCGTATTATGTAAATAAACTTACAAGCGTTATAAGCTTTTTTTGCATAGTCCTGGATTTTTTGATCTTGGTTTCATCCAGTCTTGTTTTTGAATCAAGGCAAAGGCGCGCGAAGAATAGTCAGGAATTTTATAACAAATTAGTATACGTTCTTTATAGCATTATAACTCGTCAACTTCATCCAAAGTTTCCGTCCAAAGGAAACTAAAATAAACTTCGCAGTAAAACCTTGTAATTACGCGCACTTGGCCTGAGGAAAGGCAGACGCGACGACGCGACGCGGCGGTCGTGTCCCCAGGTCTTTTATGTAAACAAGTTTTTTCTTTCATACCTATCTGTAGCTATAATTCGTTCCTGTGGTGACATTGACGGGTAGTTACAGTCATATCGACAATCTAATTATTTCCATTGTTACAATTCACGACACGTTTTTTGGGTGTACCTGTTTAGAATTTTGTAATAGATTGACGATGTGATACGATACGAGGCTTTGATTGCTTTGATGTACTTAGCAATACCTAACGAATTTTCGAAATATGGGTATGCAGTTAATGACGAAACTCGGATCGGTTTAAAAAAAATTTAGCACTTAATGTCGATGCATACGGTTTAATACATACCATTATAATAACATAATTAATTCCTAATCATGCCTCGTGGCTGTTAATTATTTTTATCGTTGATCTTGTTCTCATTTTTGTAACTTATTATCAAATTTCATGTACCGTTGCAATGTTGCCCAGGATAATAAATATGCATAATATGTTTATTGATAATAAAAAAAAGATATTCCGCTGATTAGTAATACTGAGTCATTGAATACGAGTAACATAAATAAAAATGAGTAACCGATGAGTGACAATGCGTTTAATGTGTTCCTAGGTATTTCATAAACAAGTTTTACCTTGTGTCGTGGATTTTGTAATGTAAATATCTGTTAATTTCTCGTATTATAGTGACAGACGCGAGCCGCTGGAATTCCGTTTGTGACATCTTCTGAAGTTTATTCGTGATTAAAACTTCCTTTGGCTGTTCTGTACTAAAGTCTCATAATAGGTGTACACACACAGAAGCGTACAGAAGCGATCAGCGTATTTCTATTTTTACATCTGATCGGTGGATACACTTTTGCTGGGTCCATAGAACACTAGCTTTTATTGGTTAATAAGTATCGATCGTTCCCAACTGTCATTACGCCGTTGAAATTCAAGCGCAATTCCGGTTACCGTCCTGGATTATCCGGGAATATCAACAGCGTACACTCGGTTAAGGTTTTTGTTATTTATTTACTTTGATATTTGTGGTTTTCTAATCTAAGAATAAATATGTTAAGCAAATTTACATATGAAATTTAGTGATTAGTTATTGAGTATTTCATATAATGATATTTTATGGTAGGTTCGGTACCGGAGAAGGTACGTGGATAAATATAGTGTTTTTATATGAGATTAGAATAATGCTAGGAATAAAATTGAGTCATATAATATCACACGCGGCAGTCTATTTTCGGTTAAAATTGATGTATTAAAGTAAACAAAAAAAATAATGTAAAATATAAAGTAGGTACAACGGTTTAAAAATACTAATAATGATGTAAATATCATACATATACAATACATTTACAAATATAATGATATCTGTAAATGTATTGTATATGTATGATATTTACATATATGATGTATACATTTACAGACGAAATAAAAATTAATAATACAATTCGTAACCTTACCTTAGTATAGAGATAAAAATAATGTTTTTTAACTTGCCTTTTGAATGAGACCGAAGATTCGGAATGTCGGAGGCGGAAAATTCCAGGGTTCTATCCCATGGAAGGGAGAATGATAAGTTTCCTGAACAGGAATGTATAGAAGAGATTTATTGAGTATTCGATATGGGGCTGTATGAGGACGAATCTATGCAAAGCGATTACGTAGACAGGTGTAAGATGATTGTTCAAGATGTTTTAGAGGAGACAAGCATATGAATGTTTCTCTGTGAACGTATTGGGAGGCATTTGAGATTCTTGAAAGAGATGCACGGAGATGGGAAACATGGTCAAATTTCCGTAGGCCAAATTTGAATCAGATGGTATGTACATGCAATTGCTCAGTCATTAAAGACTTCTTAGTGGTATATATCTAACTTTGTATTCTAATATTCAAGGAATCAAGGGATCAGACTGAAAATTTATACATAATTTATTGAACAGAAACTATTTTTATAGCTAATAGTTCCCTTTAGATAGGACGAACCGTAACATGTTTTAATTTTATAGTATTGATTTCTATTGATTATTATTGTTAGAGTTATAAGCGATAGTTATTATATTGTTTTCATTCCGCCTCTGAAACTATATAAGTAAATATAATATTTCATGATTGTTAATGTTTCATGTTCTAAATATTGTCTGGTTAAAGTGAAGAAATGTCAATATTTAAAGTGTAGGTACTTAGATCTGCGACAAAAAAAATTGAAATATAGTCGTTTATGTAAATAATATATTTAATGTCTGCTCTGTATTATTTACTGAATTTTTCTATTAGAACATCACCTCGTTATGTTTCAGATATCGTAAATATAAATCGATATTGAACTAAAAGTATTTTAAAGTGCCGGAGCATACACTTAATGCGGGTAGGCATTTTATTGTTTTTTTAGTGTGCTTGCTGACATCTGTTGACGAACGTTTATTACTGCGAAGTTGTCATGCATCGCCGCTAGATGGTAGCAGTAGTATTCAAAGTTGACTTTTAATACAAACAGAACTGAAGCTTTAATACAAACAAACTTTCTTAAACTGTGCATATAAGTCCAAAGTTCTATGTTCCCTATTTGAAAACGTGCATTAATGTGGTACCAAATTAGTAAAGATTACTTATATAGGAGAAAATAATACCCATATAATTTTCACTCGTTTATAACATTTTCGTGGCACGCTTTAGGGGAGGTCTATGTTCAGCAGTGGACAGTTAGGTATAGGCTGATGAATGAATGAACAACATTGTCTCTTGTATGTGAATAGAACATCGTCGATAGACTACGTTTATGTAATCATGGACAGCAACAACTTGTTCAAACAAACGGCGTGTGAAATGAAAATCAAATTACAAAAATAGGCATGCGTTAATCGTACTTAGATATGTTGCGTAAGAATTGAAGCCTCAAAGGTATTGAAGAATTGTTTGCTGATGTTTTTACAATCCAGCTATTCGATAATTACCAATTTGCACATATGATATTAATGAAGCATAGATAATTATTAATTACGGATCAGGTAACGTGTTTTAAACCAGATAGTGTTAGTGTAGGTACAGTTCCGGAAAATTTAAATTTATTCCTTTTTTTTATATAAACGTTTACGTAATTTTGTAGTTATATGAATGTAAGTTAACTGACTCCGAGCCTCCACTAAAAATCGCATAGTACCCGATCTGTGGATAGAGCTCAGGACCTCTCAATTGATGTTGGTGCTTGCAGTCGCTCGACCAACAACGTAGTCAATGTATTTTTTTAATATGAGATATTGAGTTATTTAAAACCGTAATTGAATGCCTGGTGGGTATATTGGTTGCAAGTGTGACTATTGAGTAGGAGGTTCTGGTGGCCGTAAGTAGTCGAAATTTGTGCGCGGTGCATGTACCATAACTGAAAGAAAATGTAAGTAGGTAGATACTACTTCTCTGCCCAAGCCTTCGGGACAATGCAGAAGTGACATTAAAACAGTAGATAAGAAGAATTTAGTCGCGTAGTGTCGACGGTATCTTATGTGCTTATGTGGTTACGAACATTATGTACCAACTTAACTGTTTGTCTTTTGTCGCTTTGTAAATAGAACAAATCAGTGAGTAACATTTTAATTTTAATTTTTAATTTTAGTACAAACAAAGAAAACTTTATTCCTTTCTGTTTTACTTTGCATAACAAAAGTGCTTTCTGTTTGATACTGAACGAAGTTCGCAAGGTAATTTGTAATTAGAATTGTTTAAAAAGTTGTAAAAAGGACTACGAATTTATAAAATGTTTTTGCATTTCAAATATGTCCAGTCATAATTATTCGGATGTGTTCTGCGAAACGGGTAGGTTTCGGTTAACGTCCTAATTTGTGTACCTACATAGGTATGTGTTGTGATGAAACGATGAAATGATCTCATGAAGGAAAAATAATTTCACCTTTCAAATTATCGCATAACCATGCTTCAAATTAAATTACTGCCTCACGAAATTCGCCACGATAATGAATAAGGAAAATCTTCGGTTTATCACAGAATATTAATTTCGTAGCTTTCTTTCATATACATATATCTTATTCACGTTTATGTTTGTTGTGCACTCAAAGAAAGTTCGTTTCATTTCGAATAACTCGAGACGGAGTTTCTTTTTAAAAATAATAACCGAGTCACTGTAAGTAAAACTAGCAATGCATTGTTGGTTCTATCACAATTTCAGCGAAAATTGTTTGCGCACATTCACTCTTCTGGGATCCTCGTAGCATTATGTAAAGGAAGGACCACACACTTCATACTGTTCATGTTGGCAGTGTCAAGACGATATTAAAGCCTTTTGCAAGGTGAAAGCTTTGCTTTGAGAGAAACGTTAAATCCGCCCCTTTAAGCGTCAATTCACGTGCCAGCTGCCTTTTGCCGAGGGGGCGGGAGCAACATTTTCGAAAACAGAAACAATTTCTTTGTAAATTTGAACAAACAACCGATGAAAGGTTTCTGTTCCGCCAAAGTTTTTTGGCGCGTTAAGCGGGAAAATGGCTTTGATTTTGATCGTTCTATAATAATCCCGGTTTTGGTTTTATGTTTGTTCATACATATATGTATAACATGAATTGGACTGAGTCAAATGCTGTCACCCATAAAGTCCCTTCAGATTTTGGGCTTTAGGTACTCAACTCTAACCTTTCATCACGCGCAGAGGGATTATACGAGAAGGTTTCTTTGATGTGTGTCCGTGTAATATTATTTATGGAATAATATAAATATTATTACGCCGGTATATTACAGAATGTCACCCTGTACCAACTATAATATTTATGAGGAAGCCAATTAGAAGTTGTAACTAGAAAGTAATTTTTCAGTTGTATGAAATCTGTTCAGTGCTGTATGTTATTAATAATACGTAATAAAATGGACGAAATTACAATCTATGTAAACTTAATTTGTTCCCAATCAATTTATGAAACGAGACCTCTGGCTCTTGATTGGTGAAGTGAATTAATAAATAACGTATATATCATCTTCACCACAATCAGTCTATTTCCGCCCACTGCTGGACTCAGGCCCCTCCAATAGCACGCCACTGAGCGCGATCTTCAGCTCGCCGTATCCAACTGCTGTCAGCTACTTTGCGTATGTCGTTACTCCACCTAGCTAGAGGGCGTCCTAGGCTACGATATATATATATTAGGATTCCGTTAGGCAACACAGTGTCAGTTCCGATGTAAATTATTTTATTTTACGTTGAATCACAAGCCTATGTCTGTGGGGTCCGACAGGTGTGGATCTAAACATCAAAAGAAATAATGTTTTCATGTGTTAATAATGTATAAAGAAACAATGTCTTGTTTTTAAGTTTAAATTAATATAACATTGTTTTTCACTGAAGACATCCTGTATATAGCAGTACTGATTAACAAGAGCCCTGTTTTATTTTTAATTGTATTTAGAATTCGCTCTACATAAAATTATTGAGAAGGGAAAACAGATATTTCCATCACACAATTCATTTCCTACCAATCCTCATTAATTTTATATGGCAACATTCATGAGCTCTTCATGTTTTCACCTTCTTATATATATATATATATATATATTTACGCGTACCTTATCGTATCTTGTGTTGTTTAAATCATTGTTATTTTCTTAAACCTTCATCCTTTTTTGCCTTTTATTTATTTTCTTTTTTAATTTTATATTTCTTCTGTTCTTTCTTTTTTTTTGTTTATTTATTTTATTTTAATTCTATTTCAGAGGGTGATAGCTCAACAACAGCATCATGGAGGTAAGTTATGTTTTATTTTTCATTTTTTAACTTTTAATATTTTCTGGTATGTTTTCTCATGCGAACAAAGTGCCAAAGCAGGTTTAGTACAATTTTTTTGTTGAAAGAAAGACACTAGCAGCGTGACGCACTGCCATTGTATACGACGCAAGACGCAGGTTGTACCTACGTAGATAATAAACTAACAAGCAAGGGCGTAATTCTTACTATAAATGCATTATCGAGATAGTTATTACATCTTTTGCGTTTACATCACTATAACAAACGCGTAAGCTATAACAAATTTTTGCCTGTTAGTACGCGTTAGTGCACAAAAATTTGTGCACGTCCTTACCGATAGTAAGAAGGAATTGTGTCAAGTAACAGAATTTTCGTAATTTACTACCATCTATATATTCACGCATAAACAGTCCTCACTAGGTTAAAGATTTCTGAGTCTGCAGACTGAAGCCCAAAACCCAATGATCTATACAAACGAGCTGGTCGAGTTACATTCGATGTCACTGACAGGTGATAAGACTGGTCCTTTAAGTTGCGATTGTGAGGGCACTCAAACGATTACTATAAAACCGTTGTCCAGTAATGCACGTGTATTGTACTTGCAATGTGTTACATCCTGATTCGGCCCTGCACCTCAATTGAAAGGAACTCGGCTGTTGCAGATGACCGGAAGGGATCGTTAATATGATTGATTACGATGAATAATTTAATGTGAATATGTTTTTTATATTATCATTATGACATCACACCAGGTCCCTTAGGGAATAAGCAGAGAAAAACGACTGTCAAACATCAATGTTCTTCCAGATCTGACGTCCTTCACCTCCATTAATCACTTCTTCTTACACGCACGCCAGTTTCTACTATCAACGCCTCTAATGGAGTCTTTCGTTTATATCTAAATAGATTATAAAAGAAGAAGTAACCATTCGTAAAACATTGTTAGGAAAGAAATAATGAATAGAATTGCTTATAGCCGTTAATATTTATACATGTGTACCTACTTGTGCTAGTGGAGCTTACAGACGTCCAGTCCTAACCCTGCCACGCCTGCTTGTCCCTTTATTTCCAAAAACGTCACAGTGGTAATGTCGCATTCGCGATTGAAATCTGAAAAACTTATATTTTTTCGTTTCTGGAAATCCTTCAATAGTCACTTCACTTAGTCACTATAATTTCGTAGGCTCTGTTTAATCTAGTAGGTTGCCTCAAGACTTATATTGAAGATATGTAAATAGTAAATTTTCGTAACCGCTCTATCTAAAACAAACAAGTGTTTAATGATTTGCTAAATAATTGGTAGTAATTTAATTTATGTTAATTCTTCCTCCATTATACCATAATGTATTAGTCAAGTCAATGTCACAATATATCCAAGTGACTCATTTGTATATCTTTATCGCTTAATAGCTTAAATGTAACAAGTAATTATAATAAAAGTATTCAATTGTGACGCACACATAAAGTTCCTTATACATATGCCTGCGTCATGATATCGCATGTAAAATGTTTTTCAATATAAATTATTCTAGCTAGTGAAATTAATATGGTATACGAAATACATAAATGAAGGCTAACGCACAAGTAAGACGTAGGAGCATAGCTTATTAAATTTGTGCAGTCAATTAGTACTCGCGGCGAGGCGAGCTATCGCGCCGTGTAGCCCTTGAGATATTAATATAAAATAATCGGCCCATTGTCATTCCACTGTTGGAATATGGGTCTCCTCTCATATTGAGAGGGTTAAGGCCGTAGTCTGCCACGCAGGCCAAGTGCGGGTTGGCAAACTTCACACGCCTCAGAAAATATTATTATCATTATTTCAATAAATTCTAAGGTGTGCAAGTTATCTCATGATGTTTTCCTTCACCGTTAGCAAGTGATTTTTAAACTAATACAATGCTACATGCAAAATATATGACCAATTACATTATCCAATCGACGTTTCGTCTTAGTTTAAGGTTTTCTATATTACTAACTTTATGTTTCGAGCTTTGTAAAATGGGCTTGAAGTTCGCGAGGCAGGTCTTTGGTTGTACAAATCTTCATAATATGTAATCACGCGTTACCTATACCTACCTACGTCGAGGTGCAAATAGGTAAATTAGAACTGACCAATTCTGATTGTAAATAAATTGTAGAGAACAACTACATTACAGAAATAATTAATAAGATATTGAAGTTGGCTCTGAATTTACAGGAAACCCCATGTTTATTGGTCAGTGTGCACAGATTGACATATTTTAACACCTTTTTAATTGGGAAACTGTAGACATTTTTTTGCTTTGTGACAGTCGTGAAATATATTGATGGTGTAGACATGTTTTTCTTTTTTAGTGTTTACTTAGTAGGCAGGTACAATTTGCGTGCACCTTCCAATGTAATCAAATTATTAAACGGTTGAAATAGTTTCCGTTTCATGCGTTAACATGCATGCATTAACATTATATTTTATTGACAAAAATGGCTTAATATTTTGTCTATTGGTAAAGAAAAACTGTTAATTAATAGCAAGAATGAGATAACGGTTTAATTAGACATTTTTTCAAGGAATATTGTATGGAGGTACCAATGTCATGTTATACATAATATATAGGTAATACGGAAAAGAATTGGCTGTTTAATACCAGTACCTGGATGACCGAGCGTGGCTCGGTATTTTTTTTGATACGAATTATATGCGTTGATTAGGGCCTCAAATAACAGTTTTTCTCACAAAAGAAGGAACTTTAAAAAAGGATAAAATAATTGGACTGGAGACATGTGGACTAGAACCGCGGTCCTCTGGTTTCAGGACCCCCAGATTTAAGCTATTATAACCTTGTAGATGGTGGCGAAATTCACCTTCGTATTCTAATGATATTGTAGCAGTTTTTCAATCCAAATCAGCACGTAATGGTGATTATGTACTTTTGCTACGCGCACCTGAAGCTTATATATTTATAGCGGGTTTCATGATATCAGATCAGACTTCAGTAGGTACTACGACCAATTTAAATCCTTATCACGGATTACCAAACATCAAAATTTATTCGTGCCGTCAAATACTAAAATCAATGTTTTATGATTAACTATATGGCTACTTTGAATTTAACTACTTTAAGAGAAATATTGAAACAGTGATAATTTAATGGTTAAGAATTCAGCCTCTTACTCCGGGGGTGCTGGGTTCAAATCCATAGCGCGCACCTCTTTACAAAAGTGCGTT
>DWME01007281.1:0-12770 GCA_018244795.1 Parelbella ahira ahira
GGACTTTATAAAAACCCCAAGAACGTTATGGAAAACGCTCCATTTTTTTACATCAAAGTAAAAACCACAATTCGATAACAGTGTTTTTAATATTGGTCCAAATTGCTCAACTTTACATCGTAAAAACTATGTAGGTACCAACCAAGTACTTGAATCCATATGCACAGAAGCGAGAGACTAAAACTATGAAAAAAAAGTGAAACAAATTTTAAATTGAAATCTGCATTAGTTTATTTCAACATCATATTAAATATTAACTGAAATTTTCTAAGTGCATAAGCATTCTGCAATGGATTCTCTCTAAGTTGTTAAAGCAAAATCCAATCTCGCATCCCATCAAGGTTTCCAGGAATCTGCTCGTTTGATATTCACAGTACACTATTTTATAATGACTGAAGCTGGAATCTATTTAGTACATAATATTTAACTAATATATTTTCCTTCATTTTTTGTCGAGAAAAAAGCAGGTACCTGCAATAATACAATATACCTACATATGTATCTATATATAAAAAATATGGACACAAAGTACACAGATCAAAAGAGTTGCGGTTATTTATTTCATTTATTACATTGTTATTTATTGTATTATTATTCTTTATTGTGTAGTCGTCGTTCATAAGGTTCGTAAACGGCTATATGATGCTGAAGCGAATGCTGAAAGCGATGGGATCGACTGCTTAAACTTTCTAGAAGCAGCCAACCAATTAATTATTCATACCTGCCCCCACCCAAGATTGCTTATTTCACATATTAATTCGAATATTGCACCGCAAACGGCTCACACGCGACTTTATAAAAATCATGAACAAACTCGTGGGAGTGCACCAGTATTAAAAATGTTCTTATTCGATGAAATCTTTCTTCATATTATATAAATCGCCCAGATGCTTTCAAAGTAGGTCGTTCTCCACTCCTCCCTTTCTCGTAACAAGTCTCGTTACTGCAAAAGAGCTACGTGAAAGAACCTGCAGGAATATAATATTAAATTTTCCAGGAATACCTCGCTTCGAAGTCACTATAGCGCAGTTCGTGGAATTCCGCGACTCGTAAAACACAGTGGATGATGGATGAAAATCTTAATTTTTAAATCACTACTTAATTTTTGTAAAAGTGCATTTTTGTACGCTATTATGAATTTAGCGTAATCGGTTTCTTTGATTCAGGAATAAAAAATATGTGACTTTCACTGACGGAATACTCAAAAAAATGTGAGTCTATTTTCATACAGTTAATGGTACGAAATGCTGCTTTGTGAAAGGTGTTTCATAAATTGAACTAGTTTCCATTTTCAATTAATTCAACAGTATAATTCAATAAATCGTTTTAAAATCTTATAAGAACAAATTATTAACATGTATTATTGTGTAGTATTGTGTATACCTATACATAAGTATACCAGCGTGCGCTATGTGCTGATAGATTGAAAAGTTCGATAGAAATCGTGATGAAATTGAAAACCTTGGTTATCAGTCCCACAACAAAGGATCGACTACCTTGAGAGATGCTGCACTTGAAAAAAGATGTAAGCCAAGGCTCAGAGATCGCGTTATCTACTAAAATCTCGATCTCCAAAGTAAGGTCTTGAACAATACTCTTGTGAGTTTTATAGTATACTTTTTGTTTATTCATGTTTATAGCTACGTGGAGTGACGATATAGGCAAAATGGCGAGCAGCGATTGGATCCGAAAAGCTGAAGATCAAGCTCAGTGGCGTGCTAGGAGAGGCCAACGTCCAGCAGTGGACGGGAGTAGGTTGATAATGATAATTGTTTTATCGTTTAATGTATGAAGAAATATTAAACAATTGAGGGACCAGATACAGAAAAATTCTTGAGGCGACTAAATGAATAACATGTCAATAAAATTTCGCGTGTTATTGTCTGTATGTCATTTTTGATCGTTCCGTCATCACAGCCACGCCATACCGATGTCGATTATATACCATTGCGCATTAACAATATATGTATGTACGAGTATGTAAGTATGTTCATAACATGCAGTACACTCCACTCCCAGATTTCACCAGTTACGTTATACGTCCCACTATGCAATATTGCCATACACCAGGCATAGTTCCAGCTTCCAAGGTATTACAAGGAATTTTAAATTAGAAAAAAAACAATTATATTTTGCTTAACCCGGCGATTGAACCCAGGAGGACCTCTTGATCAGTAGTCGCGCTTGCAGTCGACGAGTGAGGCAGTCAACAATATACATATAATACATTGTATTTTAATACACATTGAAATGCTATGTACAATTAAAATAGACGATACCTTGAAATGTAATCTATGACACTGTGGATATGTACGTATTATATACATAGGTATATATATGTATGTTGAAAATTCCGCATTGTTTCGATAACCTACACAGACGTATGACGCTAAAGTGTAATTTATGGATCTATAAATAGAGACGAAATTTGTAAACAGGGTGCATAAAATATAAACGGCGGACCGAAATAGCCGATGACGTCACAGTGTACAATCTCATATCATAGGAACCAGCGTTACATGCGTAATTTTCAAACATTCCATGTAACTGAAATTACTTTCGCATTAGCTAGCCGGAATGCGGCTACGTAAATATATTTTATAGTAGTGACACGCTCTAAGACGTGTTTACGTGTGAGGCACGAGCGTTCGGATACCAGTGTTAAAAGTTCCTATTATAACATGTATAACATCACGCCTGTATCTCCCCAAAGGAGTAGGCAGAGTTCAGTCCTCTCACGTTTAGTCCGTCATGTTACATGGCTCAATGAGCAGGGTGTATTCATTTATGTTTTACTATCTTATGTAAGCAGTGATAGATACATGATTTAACATTTAATATCCCACGTTGGTCCGGGATTTAAAATCTTGGCGTGCAATTTTTTACAAATAGTGTGCGTTTTAATACTAAATATTACTTGCTGTAAAGATAAAAGGAAACATCAATAAAAAATCTGCACATCTAAGAATTCTTCATGGTGTTCTATAAGGCACAAGAAGTCTGCAAACCCGCACTTGGCCAGCATGGCACACTATCATTTTAACCCTTATCTTTTTTTTCTCAGCGCGAGCAAACAGGCCGACGGGCCAGCTGATGGTAAGTGATCTATCTGTTAGGAAACTCATTTCCAACAGTGGAACGACTAAATGTTTGACGACGATCGTATTCTGGATAAGAATTTACCTCAGCCAGGCAAGTAAAAGAAGTAGGTTTTATGATAGTTATTAGATATTAATTAAGCTTTCTATAGCATCGCAAAAGAAAAGGGGAGCGTATTTCGCTATGAATAGGGCTGTCTAGTTTTAATTCGAAATACCGAGACTCAGTAAATGTCAAAGGATTCATTGGGCTTCAGAGATCCCTCTTATTTCATCCGTGACCTTTTGATTCGTGTTGCACGTAGGTGTACAGAACAGTAATAAATATTTGCACAGCCACTACGTGAAATGAAACATAATATTCTATTAAAGGAATTCTTGTCCAATGAACGAAGAAAAACATTTTTGTAATAACATTTTTCCTCTAAATTGTGTTCTCTTTTTTGATACTCGTATTAAATGTCAGGTAATTGAAATGTACCGGCTTAACTCACGTAGGTGTTCTGACTACTTTCTGACCTATACGAGCGACCTACCTCCGCTGCGATCTCGCTGCGATCAGGAGCTCATGATGAATATGAGTCGAGTCATCCCGGAAAACGTACGTGAGGTATGACGGTACATCATCGTCATCATCATCGTCAGCCTCTTGATGTCCGCTGCTGAACTTAGGTCTCTTCCCTTTCCTTCTCCTACCTTTTTAAGCACACAAATTTATATGAGAAATTCAGTTTTTATTGCGCTTGTTGTACAGTTAGAAAATAGTTCGTGATGTAACCTATTAAAGTCGGAAATCCGAATTTAGGCAGCGTAGTAAACTACAACCTAGAGTAGTAACTTTTCTTCTTTTGTAAGGAGACGAGTGTCCAAGATTGAAGAGGTAGATATTGTTGATGTATAATTTTTATTGAGGACCAATATTCTATAACTCAACAATGTCGTAGAAGAGAAAACAAGAAAAGAAAGTTTCTGCGTTTTATCCACACACGTTTTTTAGACACAGGTATAGACCTGGACATAGATCCAGCAATGGACTTTCAAAGATTTCCGAATGAATAGATGGTTTAAATGTATGTTCATTGAGATTCCTAGTTGAATAAAAAAAATCAGACGTTTCTATGTACAAGATGTCTACTTCAGTGAGAACTAACTATCAAATGTCTTCAAGCTATTTACGGTTTCATTATAATTATTATAATCTGACTATTAGAATATTAAATAAGTACAAACTGTTTATCAAAATTCCGAATACAATGATGATGAAACCAGATTAATATGAAAATTGCGTTGGGCCCCATCAATTTGTCACTCCGACAGACGTCAGAGACATCACTCTTTGGTTCCATTAATAATATACCTACCTACTTTACACAATTATCATCACTTGTAATTTGGTTAAAAACGCTTTTCGTTAAAGGGAATAAAACATACGAGATAATAAATGATTTTCTTTTACAAATTTTAAACGGTAATTTTTTATTAACAACTTGTGATTGATTACTATCGCCCTAATATATTTTTTAAGTTTCCTTTAAAGTTTTAAGTTTTCGTTTCATTGACGTCATATGAAATACCTGTATAGGACTTATAGGATGCTTATTTAACATTATACCCTACTTGCACATCTGACTTATACTTACTTAATGGCTAAGTGAAGCCGTTAATTCCATATAAAACTTAATAATAGTTATGTTAAGATAGACTATTGCTGAATCTGAAAATGTGGTTGGATGCGAAGAGCTGAAGATCGAGCTCAGTGGCGTGCCATTGGAGAGGCCTATGTCCAGCAGTGGACGTAAGTAGGCTGATGACGATGATGGTGATGATGAATCTGAAAAATCTTTATGAACAAAATCAAACAAATAGTTCAGTACAATGCATTACTGTAGGTAGGTACCTGACGATTAAGCAAATTCCCGTTGTTTTATAATTTTTCCTATACATCTGCAAATATACACATAATATTATATATAATATCTGCACACGTATACAATGTTATTATATAGGTACTTACAGCGCCATCTATTACCGAACGTACGAAAGTCAGCACACTTATGTCAAAAGTAGACGCAAAACGTTTACAAATTACGCATAACATGTATTTTGTTCATGTTACCTGTGTATTTTATTACCTGGGTCGTCACATGAACGAACGAAATGTGAACTGACAACATAATTTGGATTAGTATAACATTTGAGTGAATTTCGCGCTTATCAAAAATTATAAAAATTATTACATAAATATCAACAAAGTTATTGAAATCGTACATTACATTACACGTAAATGTATTTACGATACAATTTTAATTAGACATCTATCCTGTTAAACGTATTACGTCTTTATTAAGGGCAACGCATCTTTATTCGGCTATTTTAAAGCTGGTTTATACGTATATGATATATATCTGAATTTCTTCATTTATGTTTTATTTTAACGAAAGGAGTCACCTTAACAAAAAAAAATAATAGACAACTAATTTTCCATCCATCAACCTCTATAAATCACTGCTGAAAATAGATCTCCCCAAATTGATGCCAATCAACCCGCTCCTGCGCCTTTTGACTCCAGCTCCATCCAGCTGTTTCTTTAGGGCGTCAGACAACCAGACTAGCTTTAAAATACCATTCCATAATGTTATATGACACTTCGTTCATGCGGCATATTAGCTTCATAAAAAATTGATTCGAGAAACACTCAGCATAGGCCGGGCATACATTTCGTCGCTTTGTAGTACCTCGTGTATGACACGAATTGAACTTTTTATCTCGCGCCTAATTGATTGATCACAACCGCGATGTAATTAGTCATACCGTTTTTTTCTTCTTAGATATTTATTAGAAATACGGCCAAGTGCTAGAGTGGCTCACATTTTGAGGGATCCGTATATTATTAGTGTGTAGATATTATTGTTCCCACGTAATTTTTTCTTCAACTGATAGTTTAATAATATGATTTCATAGTCAAGTAAGTTTTAAGGGTAAGTAACTGCAAAGATATGTTTGTCAAATTGCTCATACAAAATCTGCATATAGACTGATAGTTAGCCCTGAGTTTCACATCATACGCAATGACAATGTCAATTAGATAACGTGTACCCTTTTCAGACAACCCACGGTTTTCGTAGAGAGAAAAAGTAAGATACAAGAAATAATGACCATTAAACCATTTATCAGTCATTGTAAGTCCACTGCTGGACATAGACCTCCCCCAGCGACACTCTACCTGTACGCAGCTCTTTCGAGTCCAGCTGGAACATACATATGAGGATAGCGAATATTACTTGAAAGAAAGAAGGTAAGAAAACTTTTTATTCTCAGTACGTACACCTACAAGTTACACAAGCTCTAAAATATACAAAATCAACAAACACAACAATTGCGGACCGCCCACGTTACGAAATGGATCATACTCAGCACTATGTATTACTTAGTTATGGAACCCTGGAAACAGCTGACAGCCCACACGTCAGTACTGAGAGCGGGGTACGATCCGCCTACTACACAGACAAACAAATTGAGCGTGTTAAACAATACAAAAAATATCTATATGTAATTTATTTTTAATCATGACGGCATGGCGACAGTTCACTGGAAATGTTTACTGGTTAGCTCTCCTTCTATTGTCTTGGATATTTATTATTTAGCGCGGATTCAGACATTTACGGTGTGAATGTCGTTATATTCGTTTCTATGATTTCGTATTGATCATCGTATATTTTAGCATCATGTCATCATCAGCTTGTTTCAATCCACTACTAAACATGAAGTTGTTACCTATTCACCCCACGGTGGGCAGCAGGTTGGAGATCTCAGATCGGAACTTTTCTTTAGGCAAGGAGAATTCCTTGCCTGAAGAAAAATAACCTTAAATAAATAACCTTACCTTGTTCGTCTGTGCTTTATAGCCATTATAGGGCCGCCAGAGCCTCGTCTGTAATATGTCCAGCAGGGTCCAACACCGGTGAGATTAGTTTGGCCTTCAAAGATAGAGTTTGGAACTTTTGACAAACCTTATTTCATAAAGTTCATATAAATATGCATATCTCAAGTAAAATACCTTGTACAATTAGAAACAAGTTCGTATCAAAAAATCTCGGACTTTTAAAGTAAGAATTGAGATCTAAAGTTAAACCAAGTTCTGTTCACAATTTCTCCCTTTTATCGTAACTACTTTGACTGGAGTACGTAACTGAGGGCCTCCCTATTATGTGTATTGAATTAATAGTATTTATGAATTGCTTATATTTTCTCCCTTCATCGGCCATATCTTTGCTGACGAAAATTAATTGTCGAATATTACGGTTTTTCTAAAGACAATGAACGAAATTATCAAAAACACAACAAATTATGTTGATAAGTTGTAACATTTGAAAGGACACGTACATCGTAAATTGATATTAAAAACTCCTTCGCTAAGGACACGCTGTGAAGAGAAACGAAAAAATTATTCCAAGCCACATCAAAGGGCGACGACCTTTTCCCTTCTCTTCCACTTCCAATTTTTTTCGAAACACGTCCCCGCTACAAATACGTGTGAATTTCAAAAGGCTCTACCACAGTCCACCAGCGGGACGCGTCAAACGGGCCCATCACAAATAAATACGACCGCCAAAGTACCGGACGGTTTACGATCGTTAAACCTTTAGTTATACTTAACCATATGAACTGGTCATGACCCAAAAAAGTTGGCAGTCTCTCAAACATTCGCCGTGTATAAACATTGCAGTGTGTTTTGATACCGTTTCATGGATATTGCGACTATTTTCTTGATACTCGCTCTCCTTGAGATGGTTTAATAGCTAGAGATTCAGCCGTACTAGACCAGTCGCTGAATCAGCAATCCATAATAGATCAGAAAGCAGCTTCACTACCTGAGGTTTATATTCCTTGCACCTACTCAGATTTGAAAGTCTTGGATGTGTTATTACAATATGGGCGAGTTTTGATCTTGCTTGGCATCTGCATCCATCAACATTTACATTGTACATCTGTTTTATCATTTTTACTCACCTGAACGTATTAACTTATAACATCACTCATAATTTTTCTGTACAATTTTTATTACATTCCCTTTCAGTTCTAGTAGATTTATCGCAAAATCTCGTGTCGCTACAAAACATTGACATATTGATCTGAGCGCACCGTAATGACGTGTCGGGGCTTGTTACAGCCCATTGTGGTACGAGTACAAGTCACAAGTCATCAGTCAACGAACTGGACCCTGATACAGCTTGGATTATGCCTCTCACGTCAGCGTGATTTTTTAACACAGTCACATCTGGATTGCCATTAATTGTCGTCATATCTGTGATCTGAGCAGTGCACTGATTGCAACACAATCGACGCAAAATATGATGTGATTTTTGTATATATTTGCTTTACGACTTGTTACGACAATCAATAAAACTTTATATTATGGAATATGTAATACCTTTCATTTTTGGTTTATTAAAATAAGTGATAATTTAAATTTTTATTTCGATAAGAAATATCTACCAAAAAATAAACAGAAAGTGTAATCAAATCGTCTTACAGATATATGAACTTTTTGAATACTGATAATTCACCATACAACTAGGTATATCATACTCGATTCGTAGCCTAAACATTTCAAATGATATATTTGATGTTTCACTCATTTTACGTACTTAAATTCTGTTTGTTTAATGTAACTATCATATTTTAGGTAAAGATATAATAGCGGGGTTAACCTGTATGGTCATACATTTGAAGTTTCAAGATTAATAAAACGTTTTAAAACTCAGAAAAGGCGAAAAAAATGTCATTCCAGTCCCATGGAATAGGTGGTGAACCTATTGCCATACACAAGATACAGATCCCGTCTCCGAGTGCCTATTAAAAATTCTAAACAACAAAAAATCCAATAGTACCTACCCGGAATTTGAGCCCAGGACCTCACGATCGGCAGTCGCGCTTGCAACCACTTGACCAACGAGGCAGTCACTGATTACTTTAAACCTAATAAAAGACTAAAGAATCTTGCGACACCTTTTGTTTCATATGAGTTTGTTATTGGTGCGATAAAAAATGGCATAAATATTTAAATAAATAAAATGTTACTACTTTAGCATAGTTCCTTACGCAACATACACAGATAGCACATATTTCAACGCACTCAGCAGTGTGACAGAATGGGACTGGATCACCACTTCCTCCGAAGAATGACGTCAAAACGTCACAGTTATCGCCAAATGTGTTCAGATCGAAAACAGATGAGTCACCCCACAACATAGACAACCCGAAATACTGATATACCTACCTCATTCATTATTACGTGTCTTGCGCAATCCGTGGTTCCTTGGCAGTGGCATTCGGTTTACATCTTAAATAGATAGTGCAAGCGTCGTTACTGATCATTCGAGTTTTTTCTTCACTCAAACTCGTTAACAATGTTTGCAGAAATTTGCCAAACATAAATCCGTATAAACATCTCGTTTCTCGTCTACGTAGTTTCTTTCGAGCTAACCACACCGTCACCGATTTAATATGAATTAGTAATTCAATCGTTTTAGAAGAGAGCTAGATGTTTCTTTATTAATTTACAACACCACGCCTTCAATCCCCTAGGGGTGGGCAGATGAGTGTAGTACACTCCCACGTTTCACCAGTTACGTTTTGCATTCGTTGGAATATGTAAGTCTATTGCCATACATTGGGTAGATCTAGACTCCCAGCTACTACTATAACTTTCTACTGGGAAAGCTAGTAAATCCAACAGCACCCCACCCGGGATTTGAATCCAGGAACTCTCGATCAGTGGTTGCGGTTTGCAACCACGCGACCAGCGAGGCAGTCTTACTGTTAACAGTAAGACTGCCAAATATTTAAATATTAAATATACTATTTAAATATGTATACCCATCCCTGAAGACCTGGCGTACGTCTACAACCATCACTGTCATCACACACGCACACCAGCTCTGGCGATTTCTGACTCCCCTCATCACCCAGTATCTGAACTATGTACTGTTAGAGATAGATAAAATCATAACTAATATCTGGCCTGTTTGTTCATGATGGGAGGTCTTGGTATTCCTCAACACCTCCATCCAAATTTATCTAAAATTATGTAAGTGCTTTCAAGAATTACATCCATGAACTTTGTATATAACGTATTAGTGCTATAATATCTTCTATTTTATGGTTTTATTATAATTGTAACTATTTATACAATGTAATTCCAAAAATTGAACCCAAAAACATATTTTTTTTATTTTGTTATACTTGCTACAGCATATATAAAAAGGTAACTTGCGTAAAGAAAGTTATAAGTAAGTTTTTTTTTAAACCATTAATTCGTCGAATGCCTTGCATATCTTAGCGAAATAACATGTCGGTAGGAGCTCAAATATCAAGGTAGGCGAAAACCGAAAAAAAGACAATAAACAGCTGACCCAGATACATAAAACAGTAATTACAATACCCATTTCGAGTTTATAAATTTCGTGTTAAATTGACATGTTTAATTTACGACACAATGTCGCGCGAATAATCGTTTAACTTTAAAACTGTAACGAGTTGTTTTTTTTTGGTTTTTCGGTTTTATTTATGCGTTTCGTTAAATGTCACACTCATTAATTCGGGGTTCAGTTTCAATTAAATTGAACGTATGAACTGATCATTCAGTGGTAGCCTCCCCTATTAAGCTCAGATCTGTCCAGTTCTACTTCATGTAAACGCTGTCTCGGTGTGTCTTTTCAGTTGTAAGCCATCTGCTTGATGTGCCCAGACTCCTGTTCAATAAGTGATAGTCTAGCTGAAATATCTTACATTCTTAACTAGTTTACTAACACCCCAATGATACACAACCTCCTTATTGTCACTTCGGCTCGCATATAACCTTTTCTTTTCAAATACTGTAATATAAAATTCTTTATATCTAAATTAAAAATATTCCAATCTTGCTTTCCAATTATTTTTGTACGGAACTACTAAAATTTAAATAACTATCAAGGGTTACATTATTCTTAAGTTACGATCACACGGAACGGGTTATTCCGTTCAACCTTATCCTAAAGCGACATAATTATTGACAGAATTGCGGTATATACCTGCACACTACGTTCCAGGCATTAATCACTTACTTTGTTTTATAGTTCAACTACTATAATTTATCCTCTTTTTAACGCACGGACACACACACGAAAATACTGCTTACAATATGTATTAAGACATTAAAACTTACTGTAATGTATGTTTGCTGAGAGTTTTCTGCAGCTGGTCTATTTTTTCGGGACACAATACTTAAGAGACTTAAAGATGTGTAAAATCGATTGAAAACATAATTAGAATCCGCATAAAATGCCTGTATTAATAGCATTTTTAGTATACCTACATATTACCATATATCTAAGTAAATATAATAATCCTAGGCGCTAAAGTGCAACATACTGTTATATTTTGTGAAAGTTAGAAGACGACTTTTAAACTTTATGTTTTCTTAGTCCTAATTGCTTAAACCAACAACCTAACAACCTAAATTGAAGATAAATTTAGCTCTTGTTAATCTATCATTGGGTACTGGCTAAGACGTAGAGTCGACAGAAAAAAGTTTGTCCCCAACATGTAACTGGTCAAGAAATTAGCATTACAAATACCTTGAAAAATAATCGAAAAAACTCTAGTGTTGTAAGACCCACTTTTGTAACGAGTTCAGAGAATTACACACTTATTTTAAATTGTAATTAATATAATGAGGCATAAGCGTGCTATTATTGTTTTATCGTCACACCAGATCCTTATGGGGTCGGCAGTGAGCACCGAGTGTCAAATATGTTTATCGAAATTCCTAAATTGAAACTTAATCGAAATTCGCTTCACAAACGGTACGAAATTCGCGAACTGAACGAAACAACATGAACAATACACAAATTCAGGAATATCAATCATCTCAAACATCCCTTCCAACGGCGTGACAAACAAAAAACAGAACAAAACAAAATCGCATCGCCTACTTACTGACAACAGACCGTTTGGATCACAGACTATAAATATAATGCAACCGAACAATGCACTAAATTGTTCAATTAATTGAACAGTTATTGTCAATGAAATTAACGCGTGGAAATGTTTAGTAACCGCAATGATGACCCAATCATGTCCGTGAATACTGTTAATGATAATCTATTGTTGATGCCCGCTGTGGCTTAGGGTGGCCAACCTTGCTTACCTATTCCCGACATACCGCTTCAATGTCCCGTAAAAATTATCTATTAATATGGCTCTTTTACTATTGTTCTATATTGGAAGATATCGTAAAACAATCGAAGACGTTTGTTTGTTGCCAAAAAATCTAATGACAATATTGTTTTTAATAATTTCAGAAAAAAGTACACGTCTAAAATACTTTTTGAGAAAAATTAATACGCTTGTCGCTATTACTATCTAATTATTATTTTACTATTACGACGAATACATCCATGTTATTAACCGACGCTGGGTGACCGTTCATCGTTAAACATCTTTTTATTTTATTATGGCACTGTTTATTATTATTTTTATCATCATACATTAAAAATATAAGTAACATCTATACAGGCGACTGCCTCGTTACTCTAATGGTTGCAAGAGCGACTGACGATCGGGAGGTCCTGGGTTCAAATCCCGGGTCGGGTACTATTCGAATTTTCTAATTTAGAATTTCTAGTAGTG
>DWME01007282.1:0-12769 GCA_018244795.1 Parelbella ahira ahira
GTGCGCGTACGGGCCGGCGTGACGCAGGCTGCGCGCCGCGCGCTCTCGCGGCCCTCCTCGTACTGCTCAATATTGACACTTGTTGGAAGTAGTTATACATGTATATTAGTGTCCAAATGTGATTTAGCATTTAAAGTAATCTCTACCTGACCTGAATCTGCACAAATTGTTTAGCTAAGGAACCGCATGTACTGGGCATTTCGTCTCAAAGTCGGATCACAACCTGCCGCTGAATCGTTTATCCATCCACGGCTTATAGACGAAATCCCAACACGACAGGCGTTTATATAATGTGGCTCATATTGGAGATATAAAAGGATAATACGTGTTTATAGAAAAAGGATTTTATTTATTTATATAATGTTGTTTTATAACTAATTAGTGAACCAGATTAGATAAAAGTTTTATGTTGCACGATAATTATGAGGCGTTACAAGGTGGAGAACGACTTTGTATAAATAAAATTACACTTTATATAGGTATTTCGTTTTGAACATTAGCTGCAATTACAAAAAAACAAACGTCTGATGATAAATGTTAGATTAAACCAAAATACGGAAGATACATGCGTCAGCTATCTATAGTGCGTAAATAAAAAGTAGTCTTAACTTTGACAAATTGCGTTTTTTCAATGACGAGTAACTTTCCATAGGTTACCTACTTGATAATACTTAATGCATGCTGGACTCATACGTATTCGTGTATCCAAGCGCGGAAACAGAAGGAAATGTTTTTAACACAAAATTATAAGCATTCATTATCTTTTTTAACTGAACATTAAAATATTTTATTGAAACAAGACGCACAAAAGGGTTGGATATGTTCTATCATTTTCAAAGTTTTATGTACGAAAGGACTACGACGTAAAACACGTGATTGAAGTTCAACTGAAGTGTGTTTAGTCTCAAATATACAATGTAGTTGCTAGTTTAGTCGTCCCGCTATTAAATCCAAACTTGTTCATTGAACTTGTCCCTGTGCTAACGAGAGACAACTGTTAAGTTATTACAGTATCTTCCTCTGAGGGCGCAAGCAGCTTGTCCCGCGGGATCTTTGTTTATTAGTCCCGTGCCTCGTCTGGCGATTTGTATTGCTTTAAATTTTTTTTTGACAATATTCAGCAATTGAAATTTAGTGTCCTATAAATCATATGAATGAAAAATACATTAGTCATCATTATATCTATATATTTTTGGTCACGGGTCACCTTTTAGAATTACAGGGGATATGGCCATAATCTGCCACGCTGGCTAAGTGCGAGTTGTCAGATATACTTATGTGATTAACAAGAATGATATTTACAGTGATTTAATGTGCAAACAACTAAATATATCGCGACAATTTTCTTAAAAAAACCCATGGATTATTATTATTAAAAAAATTTAAAGATTCTTTAGGATAGTAAGTATCTACCTTAACATATTTTACGTACAATAATTAGAGGTTTATCAGTTAAACAGTAACCAATATTCAGGGCCGGGCGAGGATTATTATAAATCCTAACTTCATTAATGTTACAATTAGTGCAATTATTTGAGAGTTTTTAATAATCTTTATAAAGATTAAAATTGGTTTAACTCAATTTTCAATCAGTTTAGTATCGTGGCAAATTAAATGAATATTTCAGTTTAAATTGCAGCCAGACTTTGCAATGTAACGAGTTCAGTTCAGTTGAGACTTGTTGAGGTTAGCGAGTACTGTTCTAAAAAACTTTGTAACAGTTATTTCAATACTTCTATCGGTTATTTTACGAAAATTACAAAAGAAAAAACTATTTGAAAAATTTGCAATCTATTGGCCAAAAATATGCAAAATATTAGGTGTTCATTGTACAAGCAATAAAGATTGTCAATGTACAATGTGCAATGAATTGGACAAACAATAATAATGTATTCTTAGACATATTCAAGAAGCCGTAGTTGCCTATAATTGAATCGATATTTACTTATTAAATTATCATTATTAATAGGAATTATTCAAAAGAGTGAATAGGCACTTTGTAGGCGAGCGTGCTATATCCTAGGCTGCATCTCGATTTCCATCAGGTGCGATTGCAGCCAAACGCGAACCTATTTCTAAATTTAAAAAAAATAATTATATATGCAATATTAGACAAAATGTGCAATGTACGTTTCGTTGGCGAACATGAAATAAATAAACATATTTAGGTGCTGATAAGTTTATTGAGGAAAGACACAAATGGATACGCTGTTCCAAACAATTCATGTTATAAATACTATGAACTAATACGAATCAAGTATGTATATGTGAAACAACATAATACGTATAAGTGCATAGATACATATAAATCTGAGTATGATACTAAAGCATGCGCTTCGTACGGACTGCATTCCTCTTCAAACCGATACAAATAAAATTATTTAGTGGCATTTCTGTAAACATTTTTAATGTAATTGCCGTTTAAAAATGTAATAGAGGCTAAATCCACGAAATGTGTATTTACTGAGTGTTTGATATATTTAGTTAACAAGCAAGCCGATATAAGACTATTTATGAATAAATTAATTAATGTTGATTTGTAATACCTATCCTAGACGGGACCTGACGTAATAATAAAATTGTTCTCCAAGATACACAGAAAAAAATATTTTTTTCTATTGGTTATTTAATCAACCAATGATCACACACAGACATTTAGAAATTCAATATATTTTATGAATTATTATATGAACGTAACATTAAACGTTATAACGCTTATTGTACCTGTAAAAAAACGTAACATCACGCCTGTAATTCTCGAAGGGGTAGGCAGAGGAGTGTAGTATGCTCCTACATTTCATCAGTTACATTTAAGAGCCTATTGCCATACACTGGGAATATTGTACCCGTAATGTTACATTACTACAACACAACATTTTACATGTGACACGTTACATTACAGTTTATATTACACTATTAAATGTAACATTCCATTATTAATGAAAATGACTAAAGAGAGAAGAATTGTAGAACTTTCTAGTCCGTTCAACAAACACTTGACACGTTCTCAACAATAGTAAGAGCCAGAAGAGTTCTGTATAAATTGGAGCAAGTCTCATCGAACCAGTTAATCATTATTTGATTGTTTCTTTGTGAAACTTTTTTATTGATGACTAAGCGGTAACACTAATTTGTTTTGTTCAAGTTGTTTAATGTTAAATTGCCTTAAATCTCTGCGCGTTTGTTAAAATAATAAAAGAAACAGATTAATTATTATAAATAAAAGATTGCCACGAGTACTCAAAGATGATATAAGTTACACGAAATTAAAAAAAAGAATATTATTGTCATTACCCACCTTGTATCGCCTGAAGCATTTTTGAGTTAAGAAATGATATAAAAATATTGTGAAAGTTTATTAGTAATTTAGAAAGAAGTGTCAAACGAGTGTTGAGTGCAGTTATGATGTTAAGTGGTCGTTGTCGGCTGTAGATAAGTAGGTTTATTTTTAATGAATCGTAAATAATTTTTTACTTCTTCATAGTTGTAGTTATATGTATATGATGACATAGTGGAGTTGAAAAATGGACAAACATTATTATTTGTTATTGTTGTAGGCAATAGAAGCGTACGTTCTGAAATATTGAATACATGATTAGTGCAACATAGAACACGGGTAACTTTGTCGTCTGTCGCCGTTTGCATTACGTTTTTTTTGATTTTAAATATTTGATTTTTTTGTATCTAACTGTGTATTCATTTTAATTAAAAATATACTCTATATCGATCGTATCTGGTAGGAATTTAAAAAATTCTTACCATGTTGGCTGCCTGCCGTAAAAATCAAAGTTATTCGTATACTAATTCTGTCAGACAGTTTATATATTCTGTAGATACTGTGGTATTATTTCTCTATTTAAATGTGTGAATATTAAATAGGACATTTTTAATCATGGACTAACCATTACCGGTTGTTGAATTATTATCTAATTTAAAATGTTTTAGAAACAATTATATAAATTGCTATTTACTGTCTTTACAAATTTGCCAAATATTTAGTATTTTCTAGTGTAGTGTGTAATCTATATGTTTATAATAACAAATATACCTATATCATTTTTGTTAAAAATTATTTATATATAATTTACTTTTAATATTTCTTTAGTTACTCAAAGTTATTTTGACGGCATTCGCAAATTTATCGCTTAAAAAATATTCCAGTCGGAGGCCTTAGAAAAGCCATACAAGTTTTAAATGTTATGAATAAGTAGTAGGTAGATAATGCCATTATATTGTAAATATAAATATCAAAAGATCATTTTTACAATAGATGTTTTAGTTACATTCTCTGTATATTCATAAAACAATAAAAGTTGAGTTGAATTAAAAAAGAGGAAGATACGTCTACACACTGTATAAATAATTTTCTTTTGATGTTCAAAGAATATTCAAATTATATATTTGTATAATGTATAATAAAGTAGCGACCGAAAGATATGCGTTTAGCCTTACGCGTGTACGTCATGTGTACCTACCATTGGCTTAAAAAATTTAGAACATAAACAAGTGATTATAAAAAATATTAGCATAAATAAAATAATCCATTGTTTTATTATACTCGTAATTTGTTTTTGCAGCACGTGGCTGAATAGACCTTTGACCCGATCCTAGGACGTGATGAATCGTAAATAACGTATTTTCCTCTTAACCGTTCAGTGTATGCATGCTTTTTTTACGCAATATAATTATAAATGTTTATAATAATTTGAGGCAATATTTTTAGGTTATATCGCAAATATTTATTGTTATATGATTTTTATGTTATCCTTATACTTACTCATATTTAAAGAAACATAATTATAAATAAATTGAAAATTTAAGAATACATTTATATAAATGTTTTAATACAGTGATGTCTTGAAATATCAAGAGTGAGTTACAAGTAATATTGTAGGATTATTTATATAGTATAGTGTATGGTATTTACCAGCTTCATAATTTATATGATTTTCTTTTATATTTTATCACATACTATGCTCGTTTGCCACTTCTTAAAAAGATTAACGCGCTGCCCAGCCGGGCCATAGGGTACCTATCTAAGAGAAATGTGTATTATTTAAAATTGATGGTTTGTTTTTATACAAAATTTTCTTTATCAATAAACATTCTTACCAAAATAATATTTTCATTTTTCCACCTAATAACATCGTCACAAACAAAAAATATTATTAATTTGTTTATTTAAAGTACACTATTTAAGCAAAATTAGAATTGTATTTTCGTATAGTAGACACTAATTGTATTTTGGTACAGTAAGACATTAAATGTATTTTGGTATAGTAAGACATTAACTGCATCTTTCATCCACTTTTCAATATCTACTTAAAGTAGATTTATGTATTTTGGACGATTTGCAGTAAATATGCGCGACTACAGAATTAACAGCCGATGATGGGTGCAAGTTTTAGGTTATAACCTATTACGTCGATTCGTATTCCGTATTTTTTTTGTAAAACGCGGAAGTTGATAGCTTCAGGTGTTGAGAGATTAAGACTTCTATCTTGGCCAAATATATATCTAAAACTTCTTAGGCGTAGACTTCATTTCTAAAGTCCGTGGCCGTGCTGAAGAGCTTTGATGGAGGAGATGACGAGCTGCTTTTACGCCTCTCTGTCGTCAGCCAGTCCGACCACTTAGATCGATTACTGCATACCTATACTGGCTATTGTGGTAGACAGAAGTAAATGCCTAACAACAAAAATAATAAATGCCCTCAGCTCTTTAAGGATTCAAATGTTTAAGATAGATGTAGAATAATAGTAATAATAAAAAATTGTGGATTTACAAAAACCCAGGCCTACAAACAGACACCATCAATCCGATCAACACACCGATCAGCACACGATCGACATCCCAAGGTCGTTTTAGGATTTTGGCTAAGTTATCTCACAACGTATCATGTTACTGTCATTGGCATTTTAGGGACCGAGCAACGAAAGGTATAGAACTGTGAAAATAGAAAAAAAACTAAAAAACTAAAACTGTTCCAATACCGACAGTGGTAGATCGGTACAGATGCTTACGATTTTTGGTCGTAATATATCAGCTTGATCCTCCACCTGACGTCGTTTGAGTACACGCGGTTAAAGCTTAACTAAAAAACTTTTGAACCTAAAATTTGGTGTTTAAATGACGAAAACTCACTCTTAGTCATTTCTACTTTTTAGTGTCAATTCTCTAAAGCATGAGAAGCTTTTAACCGATGTCAACGGCTAAAACATCTTGCCCAAGTGACGAGTCTAACTGTTATTGAGGCTACAGTATATGACAATGGAGCATCGATCAAATGAGATGTCGCGGACGGTACAATGATCTATTATCGGCTTATTTCGATATGATGAAAGCAATTTGTTGTAATGGCGTCTCGTTGGTCTTTCGGTTGCAAGCGTAATTACTGTGCAAGCGGTCTTGGGATCGATCTTCGGGTAGATGTTACCTTTTAAGCATCTAAAACGCAAGGTGAACACCAATTCATTGAAAACCTATTTTCGATACATTACTCAATACAATAATAAGTGTTGACAAGTGTGAATTCAGAAATCTTCAAATAAATTTTCAAGATAATCGCTTTTTGGTTGACCAACTAGTAGGTACCTCTATAGTTGGAAAAAAAAAAAAAATAGTTTTTTAAATTCCCATTACCATAAGTCACAATACACAAATGTAGGTACGTGAACTATCTGTACTTACTTAGTGGAATGAGAAGGAAACAACATTTTAATGTGATTATAATATAAAAATCATTATAATATATCAGTTGAAACTAGCATTCTCACACACAGCGACACTGCAACTTAATTACCACAAATACACAAGACAGATGACAAAATAACAAAGTCGAAACAAACTAAAACTAACTTAATTAGAAACAATACGTGAAATTACCAGTGAGAACACAATTTGGGAGACGCATCAAACTTTGTGCACGTTGCATTAAGTAGAAAGCAAATGTTTGTTTTAAACTTGGCTGCTAGTTTTTGTTTTATAAATAAATATTATCTTACAAAGTCGGTAATTTTATGCGTTTTCTTGTAGTTAAATAAAATAAAATTTGGGATATATTGTTTTTACATCGACAATCCTTCCATAACAAAATTGCTTACATATTTTCACGCTTTATTTCCATACAAGTAGGCAGAGAAGAACGGTTTCCACGTGCTCTGATTTTGGCAGATTTCATTCGCCTCGTCTACATTCATCGTCATCTATGTACATTCGTCTATTGAAGTAACTTAGACCGAGCCTTCCTTTAGGAAGTCTCCGATTTAATACAGGTATGTACACCTAAGTCTATTTCTTCTGACTCTACCATTCACACTCGCTTTATAAATCTTCGTTATTCTACTGTCTTTTATTATTTCTTGACGAACAAACCACCTAAGCATTCTTTATTTAACCCTAATCACTACCTATTTTTACGCCATATCATTCATTATTATTATTACTTATTATATATTAATAAAATCTTTAAATTGTACTGACTTTCAAATATGTATGTACGAGTTTTGTGGAACTCACTCGTTATGTGACATCACGAAAATCAGACATGGCAAACTACAACGAACAATATCATTTACAATAAAGTAACCGTTCTTCTTTTTATTATTATTAACTTTCCTAGAGTTTGATCCGCTAATATTTTGTTTGTAAAGCACATATGTAATAAATGCTAAGTGTGCAGATATATTTAAAAATATGAGTAATATCACTAAGAACAGATATATTATAATAATTTCACATAAATGCTAGGTATGTATCTAAATGTCTTTATAGCTAAATTATTTTGAAAAATTTTGTTTTACTACTTACGTAAATTGAACGTCTCCTATACATATACTAAATGTAAATAATTATGTAACGTGCAAAATATCTGTATTCATTCACTAAATTTTAAAAACAACATTCTTCAGGATCTAAATGAGTTTTTAAATTTAATATATTGAATATAATAAATTTTAAATTAGCCGTCTAAGCCATATCACTTTGTCTAATGCACAGTGTTTGATAAAGACAACAATGACATCTACTGTCAAGTGTCACCTGATGTCAGACTGTCATGTAATAGAAGAAATATAGTACATTGTAGAGAAGAGAATTTTATCATAAATTTGTGTATTCTGTTGATAACACACAATTACGTGTTCTGCGTTTATTATAGATTCTATTTATGATTTGTTTTTAGAAAAGTGTTTATTACTTACTTATTTATCTAATTAGCTGGTTAAGGTAAGTTCAAAACATATTTATTGGTTGACAAAACATACATTCAGTAAGAACCTGTTGCAAAAATATCTGCACGTTTGTTTTTATGAAACCTTTCTTGCATGCTGCCCTTTTTCGAAAAAGGATGGATCATAAACAAGGTTTGTTATGATGTATGTATGTAGTTATTGACGTTATGTAAATGCGTAAATTTTATCAGCAAATCTAATTAAAGTAGTTTTGTAACAACAATACCTAATTAGTTACCTTGTATGTTTAGTTATAAAAATAATTGGTTTCGATTACTTTAGATTATACACCCTGATAACAATTATTTTTATGGTGAAGTTGGATTTCTTTTATTTCACAAGTCACCAGTAAGTTTATAATTTAACTTCCACGATTATTTGCAATAGGAATAATGTGATAAAAATATATATTATTCAAATCATACTTTCTTAATATCCCACTCTGTTATGAATTACAAATTCTAATAAATTTGTTTTTGTCAAATTTTTTTTAAACATTTCATGGTTTGTTGATGCTATTATTATAATCTCTTATTTACATATCTACTTAAATATTTAAACTGTAATATCTGTAATAAAATGTAGAGACATTGTAATAGGATGTAACATGTTTGTATCACCATAAAATGATATAGAATTTCCTGTATCCTAGAGGCCTCTCACATGGGTATGTCATTTTAAGTACATCATCATTGTTTATATATTATGTATTCATAGTTGTTATTTTTGTATCTAGGACATAATATAACATCACACCTTATTTTCCCTGAAGGACCGTTTCACAGTGGCCAGTAATACTTCTACTGTATATGTATGTATAGGGTACTTTTATGTATCAAGCCTACAAAAGACAGATCACTAATTTCCATAATAATAAGAGTGACACATAAGCAACAATAGATATTTGTATGGTTGTTGAGCTTGAACACTGAATTAATGAACTCACTTCTCTCAGACTATATTATCATTTTACAATTGTAATCTTCAAGTAATAGCAGTTAAATAGAATATCTTGTTTCCAGTAAAATGTCTTAAATTTCCACTTGTAGTGTGGTTCCAATTAGCTGTTCATAGCAGTTAAATAGCTATAAATGGAAACTAATGGAAATTGTATATATTTTTTTATTACGATTCATTGTAAAATCATTGGCCTTGACATGTTTGTAAGTCGAAAGAAGTGTATTATTTATTATTATATAGTATTATTTATTGTCATTACTTTAATTTTAATGTTTTGACTTTATAATATATTATTATTTAAATATTGACAATTCAATGCCACATAGAGTACATCTAAAGATCAGGGTTAAAAATTTGAGTTGCATCTGAGGTAGTGTGACGGTAGGGTTTAAGATTTACAACTCCTACAAACTCAAAGGTTAGGTTAGACTTTAAAACTTTTTTAAACAGATAAGCTTAGTTGTAATGATATTTGGAAGGAACGAAAATCCAGAAGGTTTGTCTTCTTAAAATATAGACGATATAATTGTTCTTCCAATAAGAAGAGAGAGAGTGAAAAAATATGGAATCATTCAAAATATACAAACACAATAGGAATAATATCAATTACATGAATAATTGCCGCCAAACTTTAGCCTATCATATAATAATTAAAAAATATGTTGCAATCAAAACAGTCCTTGACAGAGACCAAGTGAGTTGACTCAATTATATTTCGATCATCATTATCAAAAATGTGATAGGGATTATAAAAAGGAAGGTCAGAATAGATAGACAGAAATATTTTGAACTGGTACTAATATTTTTAACTAGTTGTGGTTATTACCACAATTTTGTCTGAACTGTTTCGGATATTAACAATACACTTTATGTACAGAAGAGAAAACAAAAACTATACTAGACAGCATAAAATATACATTGTCATATTTAAAAAATCTGGAAACCTTAATAACTTTAAATTAAGGAAATCGTAATATTTTTTTAAGATAAGAGCCAAGGTTCTAAGGAGTTAAACTAAAAGAAATTGATCATAATATATCCAGGGAGATATGCACACTACAACAGACCTCTATGATGTTATTTATATAGAGTAGGCATGTTTATTAATTTACTATATCATTAATGTGTGATAAGAATGAAAATTAATGATCTTGGTAATTAAGATATGAGTGATTTAATAGAAAATTTTTATGAAATTTTCCTACATCTAAAATAATAGAGTTTTGCAGACTGAGTTATAATATTTTAGATGGGTCACATTTTTGCACCGAAGTAAGATATTATGATGTCATTCGACAATTCGAACTATATTACTGTGTATTCTTCTTAGAGTAAACATTAATACATTAAATAACCATGTTGTAACGACGCTTAGTTTATTTTTAGCAGTGGTTAATAAATAGAATGTGATTGTTGTACCAATGAACAAATTATTATCTTCCTGTTATTAAACAATACATCTAGTTGTTGTAATTCTACCATGTTTTATGTCGTCACACCAGGTACATTAAGGAGTAGGTAGAGTTACAGAGTGGCTTTATCTACTGTATCCCTACACATGACCTGCTACATCACCATAGTATAACATTTATTTGCTTGGAGTGTTATTTTTCTGTAGGGAATGCTCTGTGTTTCGTGTTGACAGTGCCATTAAATGGTAGTGACAAGGATCTTTGAAAACTTATATCTATAAAGAATTTGTTTGTTATGTATGAATGGCATTAAAATCATTTCCCCGCCTATGTTTTAACCTTCGAAAAATTGAAGATGCGTTTTATTATTACTTTTATACCAGAAAAGAAACGATACACCATATATTTTGCGTCATTTAGGAAACTAAAAGTTTTGTTTTTTTATATTTATACCATTTATTCGTCTTTAATTATTTTCTACTGGTACTACTGACTGCCTCGTTGATCGGGCGGTTGCAAGCGCGACTGACGATCGGGAGGTCCTGGCTTCAAATCCCGGGTCGGGTACTGTTGAATTTTTCTAATTTAGAATTTCTAGTTGTGACACAGAATCTGGATCAGTGCCCGGCGTATGGCAATAGGCTCACCACCTATACCATGAGACTTGAACGTAACTGGTGAAACGTGGGAGTGTAGTACACCCCTCTGCCTATCCCTTCGGGGATTACAGGCGTAATGTTACGTTTCAATTCTTTTCTATTCACAGCATAGTTTTCTTAAACTAACATTATTTTTTAATAAGTTTGTTTTAAAATTTCTCTGTCAAATTTATGTATGCTTACGAGTTCCGTAATGCCCGATCAATTTTGTTTTGTTTTGTATCAACCTTAAAAGTCTTTCTTTCTGGACACGGATGAAATGCATCCTCCGATTATATTTAACATACGTTTTGTTTATGTTAAGTTAAATACATTTTCTATATTATACATATTGTCTATTAAATTGCATTGAAATCTATTTCTCTAACTGTTATTGTTTTACAGATACATTTAATGAGTCAGTATCTTCCATATTGGAACGTAAAGTGAGAGGCTGGCTCAGCGGAGTGATAGACGACATGCGGCGTAGCAGCCCAGTACAGCAGTGGCTCGACTCTCTTCCCACTGAGACCGTCACTAATGCTGATACCAATGAAACATTCGCAGTAACTACCGATCAAAGTAATGAGGAGACAACAGAAGAGAACTTGGGAGATTCAGAAACAAAATCAGATGAGAACAAAGCAGAAGATACTGTGACCGAGAACACTGTTGTTGAAACAAAATGTGTAAGAAATAAGAATGAATTGAATGGAGATGAGATTGAAAATGATGATAGGACTCTGGACGTGCCTATGCAAAGAGAAGCTTGCAAAAGGCAGTCTCTGGACAGTGGAGTACTGAACGCTACCCCGACCATAAGGAATGTGAAGAACAAACTTCAAAGAGACCATTCTATCCAATCTGAAGGATGCGCCCCGCGGTTTAAAAATCCTTTGTTTCGAGATCATTCTTTGCAGGTATTATTTAAGTTTTTTTTGTTTAAAGGTCCAAAATGGATCGTGGATGAATGGATTCCTTTATTATTTTTATTTTTTAATAGTGTCTTAATGTCGCATTTTTTCATGTTTCATATTTTTTACAGTCAGACGGAAGTGGATCCAGTGGCAGTTCAGTTCTTAATGTTCTAGGAGCTAGGAAGGTTGACGCTGAATCTGTATTGCTAGCTCTGGGCTTCGGGCCGAGTGAGAAACAGCAGAAGTTACAAAGGATACCTGATCGATTTTTAGTGCCATCGAAGGTAACGTAATGATTCCGTTTAATGAAGATATTTTGACAGAAACGTATTAATAATATTAATATAATACTCGGAAAATACTATGAAAAAAGTTAATAGTTGGTAATGCAATTGCAATGTGATCTTTTCAGAAATTTCCAAAACCATTAGCTTGTAAAAGCGGTCACACTGTAGTTATACTTGAAATGTATTGTGAAATAATGTCTTACATTTATTGCCAATACTTGGTCCTTTTAAATAAATTATTTATATATAATATGTATTGTATCCTTTAGAGCAGTGTTTCCCAACCTTTTTTGTGCCATGCCCCACCTTAAACATTCAAAAATT